>CM059211.1:14871038-15081038 GCA_030347435.1 Clarias fuscus | reverse complement strand
AACTCATTGTCATGTTCAAGAAACCAATTTGAAATGATTTGAGCTTTGTGACATGGTGCATTATCCTGCTGAAAGTAGCCATCAGAGGATGGGTACATGGTGGTCATAAAGGGATGGACATGGTCAGAAACAATGCTCAGGTAGGCCGTGGCATTTAAACGATGCCCAATTGGTACTAAGGGGCCTAAAGTGTGCCAAGAAAAGATCCCCCACACCATTACACCACCACCACCAGCCTGCTCAGTTGTAACAAGGCATGATGGATCCATGTTCTCATTCTGTTTACGCCAAATTCTGACTCTACTATTTGAATGTCTCAACAGAAATCGAGACTCATCAGACCAGGCAACATTTTTCCAGTCTTCAACTGTCCAATTTTGGTGAGCTCGTTGAAATTGTAGCCTCTTTTTCCTATTTGTAGTGCAGATGAGTGGAACCCGGTGGGGTCTTCTGCTGTTGTAGCCCATCCGCCTCAAGGTTGTGCGTGTTGTGGCTTCACAAATGCTTTGCTGCATACCTCGGTTGTAACGAGTGGTTATTTCAGTCAAAGTTGCTCTTCTATCAGCTTGAATCAGTCGGCCCATTCTCCTCTGACCTCTAGCATCACCAAGGCATTTTCGCCACAGGACTGCAGCATACTAGATGTTTTTCCCTTTTCAGACCATTCTTTGTAAACCCTAGAAATGGTTGTGTGTGAAAATCCCAGTAACTGAGCAGATTGTGAAATACTCGGACCGGCCCGTCTGGCACCAAGAACCATGCCATGCTCAAAATTGCTTAAATCACCTTTCTTTCCCATTCTGACATTCAGTTTGGAGTTCAGGAGATTGCCTTGACCAGGACCACACCCCTAAATATATATATATATATAGGTGTCTAAAATCAGTTTTTTTTAGTTTGGCTGTGCAGTTATGAGCCTAGAGTAAATAATAAGTAACTCTGCTTTCACATCAATGAGCTAGAAGTGACCTATATCATTTGCAGTTTTGTGGGAGCTGTTCAACATTTTTTTTTTCTCAAAATACAAATCATTCTAATGCTAAATCTATACAATTCTAGGCCTTAAACAGTACATCGGAATTAACAGAAGTTTCTAAAGTTATCAGTGTGGAACTGAAGTTTTAGACCAAATGTGTGGGATTAGTTCCAATGAATTTTTGAGTTTTTTTCTGTACTTGCTGCTTTAGTACTATAAGTCATAAATAATGTGCATAAAATCTCAATGAAAATGCTGCTTGTCCCATTGTCAATTGCTGCTGGCTCTGATATTGTAGCTCAGTGGCACGTTATTGTGACTCCATTGCATGTACACACATAGAAAATTAATGTCTGTTTGTAAATGTAGGGTTATGCATTTTAGATAATACAGTTTTCCATCATTGTTAGTATAAACCTTATGAAGCAAACTTCAGACACCAAACGAATCTCAACTGATAACATGCGGAGTAGGTTTCGGGTTTACCAAACTGTTCCTTCAACACATTCAATGAGAATATGGTCTGAGTAGTCCAGGAGTAAATCAAACATGAAGTGTTCAGGAAGTGTTCACTGGATGTAAAAAAAAAAAAAAAGTCACACAGAGTGTATACTTTCGAACAGCATTACTCTAACAGCCTCTCAGGCATAACAGATTACCTGAAGCACATTTTCAGGTTGTCTCTCTGATAAAGACATAAAAATCCCATTACCCACAGCTAAAGGTGAGGCCATGTTGCCTGTGGGCATTGGAGACAACCATACAATTAGACATAAGTCATAGCTGACACGACAAATGCCTGTGTTAAATTAAAAAAGGTACATGATGATCAATGAAGGTATACAATATACAGTAAATGACACTTTTACAGTGCCCTTGTACAAGGGCACTAAGCCCAGGAGTGCTGTGAATGACAAAAAAAAAAAATACAAATAAAAGAATGATCACCATGAGTAGTACTGCTGATGGCATGATTCTTTGCTTTAGTTCTAGTCATTATATGTCAGAGCCAAGCATATTTTCAGTTGAGACTGGAAATTAGAGGATGCCATTCTGGGATATAAAGTGTGGGTGACTAAAATTGGCATGAATGAATAGTATGTGTGTGACTGAAACTGCCAAAAGATCTACTTCAAGGAATCATGTAATTATCAAACCTATCGAAGATGCATATGTCTTTTGTTAAAAACCAAGCATAGTTTCGTGTTAAATCTGCATTCATTGCTATTTACTTAATCTATGTACAATTTGTCTGAATCTCTCATGATGATTCATGTCTTAAATTCTCGTACTAGAGAGGATGTGGGTAAGGCAACACACTCATCTCGCTTGGCTTCCAATAAAATAGGGGTTAATTGAGATGTCTTTTCTTAATTAATATTAGGTTGGTATGTGGGAGAAATTAATATGTAGAGACTACCTAATCTACCGCATGATAAATAGGTGACAAACTAATTGAACATAAACACAAGATACAGTACCAGGCTGCAATCCTAAGCAAGAGATTTAATTTGTTTATGAGGTTCCTGGACTTGGATCAAAGATTTTAGAAATAAAACTGTCTTTTGGTTCCGTAACAGTTTCCTAAATCATGACCACTCTCTTAAGGTTCTGAAGAGTCATGCTGATAACTCTGACATCCTTGATTCATCTCCAAATGGTAGAGTGAAGTGGACACTGGCCTGGTCTATGTATATATATATATATATAAATAATGCAAATATGTAATAATTATTTAAATAATCTCCGTTAACAGAAATATAATCAATCCTGACAATCCTTATGGCATAAAAATTTGTTTTGGCTTCTAGCCTTATATATAATTAGAATAAGATTTATTGGCCAAGCTTAAAATTGAATGATACTGAAAATTCATCATATTTCTAAAAAATACAGATTAAAATAACCTTTGACTCTTCATACAAAAGATGCATAACATACAGATTGGACAACATAGCAATGAAGGAATAAAAATAAGTACTTATTATATAATATATATAGAGACCTTATAGTATATTGTGTGCTTTATTAATGTACAACATGTATTCAAGTCAAACTTTTTAAAAAATATCTATTTAGTCAATGTACATTAGTATAGCAAGGGATTATATAGAGAAATAAAGGTAGTTTTAACACTTACAGCTGTGTTAAAATGCATGGGCAAAAGTTCTGGTTTCAACTTGAATGAATCCTCTAATTAGAAAGAAAACCAAAAGTGCTATATGTTTGTCAATTTACTGCCACCTCTAACTACATTCGGTCTTGAGTGGGGCTCTCTATCTACCTAAATTATTAATATTCCAGTTCAATAACCACTTCAATTTTCTATTTATGTTGGCAGTTAATTTTGTGCAGATGTTCATCAAAGAAAAAAAAGACCTTGAAGTGACAACCTTGGAAAATCTGAGCCATTAGAATCTTTAAACATAGACTGAAGTATGTTTATTCATGTACTAAATACCTTGGTCACTGTAGTTTATATCAATAGATACTGTATGTGCAAACATCTCATTATCCTTTTGCTATGCTTCATACAGCAATTATATTAACCTAAGAGGAAAAATAGTCTTTTTATATGTTCTTTTCAAATAGATTTTGCAGGTATTTTAAGAAAAAAAACAACCTTGAGCAGGACAGTCAAATATCCCCACAAGGCTAAATGCACCAGATAATCTATTTAATTATATTTATAATTTATTTATTTATTTATTTTGGTTATGAACAGCCAAAACAGTCACTCTAGACAAAATTGCCTAACAAATGCTTTAAATTTAAATATAAGAGCTATGTCTGTACTGCGATGGTGTTTTGGCAGAAGGCAGGACACATACGTATAAAAGCATGTCTTTTTTTTTTTTTCTCACCAAGGTCACTACTTGGTGTCTGGAAAAAGGGATTCAACACCCTACATAACACATTAGCTTTACATTTTATTCTATTTTGTATTCAATCTCAGAACAGTTAGTTGCTTATTAAGTAGAAAGCTTGCAATGCTGGTATTACAGTAGTTAACGTTATCTGTACCTCATTTTATAAAGTGTACTGTATACCCAGCATATTCCATAGCACTGTTTGCAACAAAAGCACTGAATGAGCTAATTCTATCCAGTGGCGGCCGGTCAATACGGGACGCAGGGGCGACGCCCCCCCCCTTAAAGTTAGACAGAGAAGAATGCTCCTTTAACATGTAATTATTTAACATAATAATTATTTATTTTAATAATGAAATAAAGTCATTTAGTCACAATATTCCACTGTATTTCTTAATATAATTTATTTGCAATTAAAAAAAAAAACTGTACAGTATTACGTTCATTTGTGTTTGTGTACGGGGGGCGCCGGACAAACGAGTCTATGTAGGCACGTAAATTTTTGAAAAGCATGTGACTTGAGGCTGAGCTCTAATTGGATTTTGTCAAATCATCCTTCGGGCGCAGCACTGTGTGCCCTGAACCCTCCCACTTTTGTTCTTAGCGAATCAATATTGTTTGTAAATATTTGGGCTCATGTGATTGGACCATTCTCAACGAGTCTTCCAGCACTTCTTACGGCAAGTGGAGCTGCTGACTGGATGCGATGTGATGTGATGTCTTTATTTTATACTAGTAGTAATGATGCACAATCACCTGATAAATGGCTATTTACAGGCGAGTATTAAAAGTTTAATTTTAATTTTGTTTGCGCTCTATCACTAGCAAATACTAACACATGAATTACATATATTTGTACACAATCTGAGGTAATTATGATGACAAATCAAACTTCTGTGAATTAATATTTCCTAATATTACTATTACTTTTGATCTTCACACACTTCTTTCGCCTAAATATCTTACAAAGTCCAACGCAACATAATTCATATAGAAATCTGCAGAACAAAAGCCATTAATTGCCAGGTTACTCTTTTATCTGTGTGACAAAGCATCAAATAATCCAGTACTGTAGGTAATCAAATAATCACCATGCAAGCTTTCTGTTATTTTTGAGCTCTGAAGTAATATTCACCTGATATCCATTGTGCATAATTGCATGATTTGCCTTCCCTAATTGTGGAGCAAGTGTTTTAAATAAGACTTGGAGATATACAAGCTCAGTACTTTTGATTCTTAAATATATTTGAAGGTAAACTCTTTTGTACTTTTGCTCAGGTGAATGAAGGACTTTTATTTTACCTAGGGTATCTACTTTTACTCAAGCACAAAATATGTGTACTTTGCTCATTTGTGGTGAACTTTTATGTCACCAGGGAACCCACTAACAAACATTTTGGTCATAAAGTGCTTTCAGCGTTTTTTGATAACAGGCCACAATACACTGAAACATTATTTTGGAGAGCATTCCACAGATTGTTAACATTTCTAAATATGAAATATTTTTATATACATTTACTGAAGCATCAACAATACTAGTCACATATTCTTTAGTCAAACAATTCATTAGAAAATTAAAAAGTGGTTTATCAGATATCCTTATTCAGAATGAACATTTTGTGGCAATAAAAAAATATCACCATGCTAGTATGAATTGGTCGGGGTAAGTAAGGAGATGAGATAGTATAACCAGTTGGTATAGCAACAGAACAGTGTTTTGTTTTAATGAATGTTCATTTAGGTGCTTGTTAAAAAATATGAGATTTCAATCTCAGAAAGCAGAAATCAAGTTAAGCTGTGCTTGTTGCTCACAGGGTATGCTGTGCACAACAAGGGTCAACAAGTGCCTTCAGTTAGGTGGAGGCTCATCTGCTTTGATGCAGGTTGCAATGAGATGATTTTGTGAACCTAGGGAGCTTGAAAACAAGGCTTGCAGCTGCATTTTTATCGGTTTCAAGGGAGACAATGGCACAGGGGTGAAGTAGTCTAACCTCAGAATAATGAGCAAATGGACAAGAAGGTGAATAGCCCCCATGGAGTGAAATGATTGGATCTTTGTCATGTTGTAAAGTTAAATTATTATGAAAGAGTTGGGTTCTCTATACAATCTTCTACGCAATCACGCTAATGTCAGATGCTCAGATGTTTTACAGCCAGATTTACCTTTCAGAATAAAAAAAAGTAAATAAGTAAAAAATACAAGGAGCCCCTTATGATCATCACACAGATATGTTTTACAGATAATAGTGCAGATGCAGTATGTATGAACATACTCATTTATTTCAGCGATTAGCAATCTCTATTCCTCAACTTTACACTTATCTAGGTATAGATTTGAAATACCTCACATTTGGGCATTTTGAAATGATTAGCAGCACTTCCTGGTTTAAATAACTTTGCAGGAGAGAGATGTACTGTAATTAAACTAATTTTAAACAGTATCTGTACTATACAGACTGCAAACTTTGCAGAAGAGGGAGAGAGAGAGAGAGAGAGAGAGAGAGAGATCATTAGTCAGAGAGATAGAGGTAGAGAGTCATTATCACGTGTCCTGTCTGTCTTACAACTATGAGTTAACGTAGATAATAACGATTATCATAATAAACATTACATTTACAATTGAAAGTTAATCAAATAATAAACCATGGCTCTGAAGAACCAATCTTGGCAGCTTTACTTTTATGATGTGTTTTGGAAGACAATGTTTTAAACACCGTTTGAGATTCCTATTCCACCTCCATTCACATATGATGTATAATCAGCATGTCTGCTTATTAAAACTAAAGCACAGTTTTTAGGCTATTGTTTGATCATTTTAATAACCCTGCAGAAAAAGCCCAAGCCAACTACAAAATCCATTACCCACAAAAGTCAGGATAACTAACTTGGCTGAATGATGACAATAGTTACTTTTTAATGCTTAAGAATTATTATTATTATTTTTAATTAATTAATACATTTTTTTTCACTTCAACATATACAGTAACTGACATCAGATTAACAGTGAAATAAAAATCTGTGAAAGTCTGTGTAATCCATTATGATATGGAGTTATTTACTGTAATACATGTGTGCCATGAATACATGTGATTAGAGACTCAACAAAGACTGACTAAAAGAAAAATCTTTCCTTATATATATATATATATATATATATATATATATATATATACATTTTTTTTTTGTCAGTATTGTCTGAGTACACTGTGGCCTGAAGTATACAAGTGTGTGTTATTGAATGTACATTGTAGAAAGGGCCAGTGTGTTAGCAAATACTACATATGTAAATGTTAACAGCAAAATTGTATCTCACTGTAGCAACCTTAAGTGTCAGTTCCAACTATACATCATGGAACTGGATGTGATGTTTGATCTCAGTCTGACATGTACCTAAGTGGAAGATGAAGCTGTCTGGAACTGTTGAGCCGTGAAGTGAGGATACGTTAGTGGCTGTGGAGCAATTTCGCTTTGCCATGATGGCCCCAACACACGTTCTGACATGATAGATTTTGACTTGTCACTTAAATTTATGACTGTCCAGTAAAAGAGATAGTTTGGATGACCTTACATAATTGTTCATTGTATAGGTATCCCTATCACACCTTCCGTCCACCAGTTTGGCAAAATGCTACATTTGGAGCATCATCTCATTGTCTCAACATCTATACTGCTTAATCCTGTATACAGGTTTATGGGGGGTTGGGGGGATGCATGGAGCCTATCCCAGGAAAATTAGGGCATGAGGCAGGGTGGATCCACCGCGGGGTTCACACACATACACTCCATGCAATTTGGGAACGTCAGTTAGCCTAATCTGCCTCTCTCTGCCTTACCCTAAGGAAACCCACTAAGCACAGGTAGAACATGCAAACACATTGCACACAGAGCGGGAATTGAACCTGGCTAGGAATCAAACCTCGACCCTGGAGATGGCAGGCAACGGTGCTAACCACTAAGCCACTGTGCAGACTGCATTTAGAGCATCACTACACTTTTAGTAAAATTAGTAAAAAAAAAAAAAAAAAAAGGTTGACTAACTAGCAACCCCAACATTGTCCAATTTTTGTTTTTTATCCTTACACATCAGCAAGTGCAATGAAGTGCATAGAAAGGAAAATCTACTGCCTGGTGCAGTTCTATGGTTTGCTTATTGCGCATCACATTATGCTTTTTTACTAGTTTATTTATTTTATTATTATGCATAACAGAATCTGTAGAGAGCCATTTGCTGAGGTTTTGTTCAGTGAGAATATACAATATATATTACAATTAAAAAAGAAAGAAGTAGATGAAGGGCCTTAAGGACATATTGGCATAACTAATGAATAACACAATAATTACCAAAAAATACATGAATTTATTATTATTATTATTATTATTCTTATTATTATTATTATTATTATTATTACAGTAATCTTGTAGTTGGCACATAGCAATATCCATGGTGTTACACTAACACCCTAAGTGTTGAATAACACCTAAGTTTATAGAGGTCCAGTTGGACTCAAATAAATTCTGAAAGTGTGAAATCAACACTAGAGATTTTACTGTGCATTAATGTAAAAAGCTCCTGTTATAGAATATTAATTAGCATCTTCTGACCTATCAATTCAACAGCATTGACATATGAAGTAATATTCCTGTAATTTAATTTAAAGACTTCAGTCCAGAACTGCTTAATATATTAATATTAAAAATATGTCTGGATTTGAGTTTTGCGATGCATGTCATGACTTGTAAATGCGAAAATAAGGACTTGGCGCATGAATAACTCCTTTACAAAAATGGCAGATAAGCATAATGTCCATGTCTGTATGCATCAGAATAAATAGAAAATTCAAGTAGGATTATGATGTAGCACCTTTTTGATTTTATTACAAATTGTACTTTTAATTTAATTGTATTCTCTAGTGCAATATATTCATTGTGGTGAGATCTTTCTATTTTTAGGTCACAGTCATATACACATTTCACTGCATATCATACTGCGTATGGTTGTGTATTTCACAAAAATTGTATTATGTACAGAATTTGTAATTTAAATATAAAACAAGTTTAATATTTTATGTATTTATGTGCACACATAGTGTGTGTGTGTGGGAGAGAGAGAGAGAGAGAGAGAGAGAGAGAGAGAGAGAGAGAACCTGCCAATGAGTGAGGCCAACAGCCCATATGAACATTTTATGGTTATGGTCCTCTGAGATGCACAGTTTGGAGGTGAGGTTGAGATTAGGTGTTAATGAGCTTAGCCAGTTAGCACTACAGATGGGAGAATGAGAGAGAGAGAGAGAGAGAGAGAGAGAGAGAGAGAGAGAGAGAGAGAGAGAGAGAGAGAGAGAGAGAGAGAGAGAGAAAGTATTATTCAGGAGAATGTAGGAAGACCCCTCTTGCTCCTGAACATATTATAAACAGCCATGGATGCTGCAGAACCAACAGGGGGAAAAAATAGAGTTACACTTAAATCCTGTAAATTCTACACAAACATGATTCAGTTTGTATAGACATCCCTCATGTGTTTTGCATGCCATTTAGCTTGAACATTTTTCAGTGTATAAAGTTCAAGCAGGCTTATAAACTGCCTGACTAACACAACTAAACCAGTATTTCATATCTAATTGTTAATCAGTGATATATGTGCATGCAATAAAATTAATTCCGAACTGAATTATCCTCCATTAAAGGGAAACGGTTTTCACCGTGGTGACACCTGATGCTTGGAGTGTTTTATTAATTCTTTAAAAAACAACAAACAAAAAAAAAAAAAACATAATGACTAAAATATCCTATTTAAATAAATATTTAGACCCCACCACTTCTTGGTTAAAGCACTTTTGGTAGGAGTGACAATCTCAAGTCTGCTTGTGAATTATGTTAAAAGCTCGACACACCTTTCTTTCATTCTTCATTGCAGCACAGTACAAGCTCAACCAGGTCAGATGCACAGCAAAGTTTTCAGACCTCTCCAGAGATGCTCTATGAAGTTAATTTCCAGACCACCCCTCTGTGTTTTACTGGCTTTGGATCATTGTCTGGTTGAAATGTAAACCATTGGCCTAGGGTGCAGTATGAGACACTGCATACTGTAGTAACTAGTTTTTACAAATGCTCCACAACAATCTATAAATATTTTTAAAAATGTTGATACATTTTTTAAAAAATGTCCAATTACACTGGTGTAAGAGAAATAAAACATTTGGAGCATGCTGTTCTTGGTAAATATTCAGACTTGGGGCAGTAACAGTAACTCTACATTTTATTTAGCCATATCACACCGCCCTATCATTGACTATTTTTATAACAGCACTCTCCTATTTGTGCTTTTTTTCCTACCTAGGAAGTCACTCACATAATGAACAGCTTGGTTGAGCTTGGTCAGGGTCATGGTGGATCCAGAGCCTTTCTTGAAAACACTGGGCTTAAGGCAAGAATCTATCCCACGGGATTGGTTTTAGCCACTCAAGCATGTATGTAGGAGGTGAGAAAAATGCAGAAGAACGTGCCACTAACTGGTGCTTAGGGACCATGAAGCCATGAGGCACCACATGATCTGCAACATCATTTCACTTGCAACTTATTCATGCACATTATAAAAGATTGAGGAGGCAAAACCAAACATCCAGAGATATTCAAATCACAGCGGTGAGAGAAGTGATGAAGTACCCACATGAATAATAGTTGAGAGCCATCTTTTGGCAATTTGTCTATAGAGGGTGAGTGAGAGATGAGGAGAGAGAGGGACGGCAGATGACCTGAGAGAAGCAATTGAGTCATACAGATTATGAGGCTAAAGGAGAGGGGGAAATATTTTGCACTGAAAAAAGTAGAGAGAGAGAGAGAGAAAGAGAGAGAGAGAGAGAGAGCAAGAGAGAGATAAACATTATCTATCACTATAGCATTAAAGGAGTAGAGAAAGTGTGGCAAAGACATAGACTTTATTATTATTATTTTTTTTAAAGAAAGCTTTTTCTTAAAAAAAAAAAAGTCAAATAATGTCTATTAAATCAATTTAAACTGGGACTCCCTGTGCAGGAGACTGAATAATGATTGTAGTAATCAGTTACTTTTTTATTGGGTTCTGAGCGAAAACCATTTAAATGTTATAATTTGATTCTTAAAATGAGAAAAAGTGAACTAAGTGAATGTTTAAGTTTGATAACAAACTTTTTTTGTTTGATAATACATTTTTTCCCCCTAATCATATTTTCCCTGAATAATTGCACATCAAATACCAGCTATTTAACCACAATTATAATTCAGTAACTACTAGAGTTATTTAAGCAATTGTGTGAAATAAAAAATGAATTTCATATGAGATTCTCAATTTTTGACCAAATGATGCTGAGTGGAAGGCCCCAATCTCGTCCGTCTTTCATCCAGTGTAATTTGTTGGCGAAACCATAGTTTATCCGAGGAACACTGGCTGAGAGGGAGAAACACACCCTTAGTTCCATTTTGTTGCAGATCCCCACAATGTACAGTACTCAAAAGTTAAAATACTAAAATAATAAAAGCCTTGTGACCTACAGGTAAACATTGATTGTTCATGTTCATACAGCAAGTATTAATTTTTATAAAGAGTTGACCATCAATAAGGCCTTTTTTCACAATAAGAAATATGACAGCATGATTTAAGTTAGCAAAGTTGGATCTGAATCAACTACAAAAGTTTTGTGCATATGTGCATGTCTTGCAAGATGTGATTTGAAGTACCATTTTTTTCTCTCATCATAGCTCCAGAAAGTTGACTATGAAGTGATTAAAACACACACCTGGATTCTTTTCAAGTACACAGAATGAAATGTGAATGTGTGGGCAGTAAAGCTTTAACAAAATGCACGATCAAGGACTTTCTTTACTACAACCTTAATTCTGTGTGTGTGTGTGTGTGTGTGTGTGTGTGTGTGTGTGTGTGTGTGTGTGTGTGTGTGTGTGTGTGTGTGTGTGTGTGTGTGTGTGTGTGTGGGTGTGTGTATGTGTGTGTGTGTGTGTGTGTGTTCAGAGAGTGAGAGAGAGAGAGAGAGAAAGAGAGAGACGTGAGATGTGGGAGAGATCCATACCATTGCACTACTGCATTACTCTGTGAGTATTTTTTCTGCAGATGAGATGTAAAAATATGGGTTTCTTTACATACTCTTTTCTTTACATCACTCATGATGTGCACTGTCTTGCATATTTATTTCCTTTTAACTACAGTTTACTCTTGTTTATGAGCTGTTTATGCAATGATAATTAATGAAGCACATTTCTTCAAAATATTTAAACTTTTACTAAATTATATAGGTAAATTCTGAATATATATTTTTCTGTAGATCAACATGAGGTCACATACAGCACAGCTTATTATGTACACATCAAATAACATGTTTTACTCAGTATTCGGGCCCATGATGCTCATAAATGGCACATGAAGTCATAATTACAATTCCTCTGTATTTAACCACTCCAGATGTCAAATAAATTTGTCCTTTAATCTGTGTAATCACAGTTTATTATTATTATTTTTTACTACCAGCTGCTTTGGAGACGAACAAGATTAACCAATCAGAACCAGGTATTTCCCCGAATTCCTATTTTAAAACTGTACTGCAGGTTTGTGGATACTGAAGTGGTAAGATATTTACTATTTAGTTTACTATTTACTCCTGGTGGAGATAAATGTTATGCAAGATGTCTTAAAATCCCCAAAATATTATTAATATGGTGAAATGGGATATGGTTTTACTGTCTGATGCAAGACAGCATCACACATTTCAATTTAATCTTAGAGAACATGATGTGTGTATACTGTTATGCAGTTTACTAATGAGCCTGGCTAGAATGTGGTTTCAGGCTTCTCTCAAAGTCCAATTCTTATAATATTTTTATGAGAAGTATGGTGTATTACCTGATTTTCCATTATATAGCAAAATGCTGGAAGGCTCACAGACCAGAAGTTTTCCCTTCTTCTTCAGCTGTCTAAAAGAGGTCTGCAAGTTTTTATTTATTTTGTATATATTTTGCCAAAAGATTGGCATTGTAATCATACTTCATAATTGACTACACTTTTGTTGATCGCAATATATATGGGCTCATAAATATTGAAATTCGTTCAAACTCCAACTATTTTACTATAGTGTAATACTGTGTAACCCTGATGCCAGCTATGGATGTAAAATAGATGTCAAAACAAGACAAAATGAAAATAAAAACAACAAATGCAAGATGCATTTTTCACTGTTTAGTTCACGTGAGTGCTTGGAATAGATAAAATGCATTCATATATGGCATACACTCATTAAACACTCTATTAGGACTACTACACTAATGATGGGTAGAGTCTCTCTTTGCTCCCAAAACAGTATCCTCAATATTTCATAGCCAGATTCCACAAGTGTTGGAAAAATTTCATTGAGATTCAGCTCCACGATAACAGGACTGCATTACGCAATTCTACCATATAAGGTTTTCTACTGGATTTAGAACCAGTGACTGAGAAGGCCACTGAAGAACACTGAAGTCACTGTCATGTTCATGAAACCAGTTTGAGAAGAGTTTTGCTTTGTGCCATGGTGCATTTAGCCTGAGAAGATAATAAATTGTGTCAATCAAGGTGAGGAACATTGTCAACAACAATACTAAAATCAGCTGTGGCATTTGAGCAATGATTGGTATTTGTATGATTTTATACAACTGCTGCCGCACAACTCGCTTATTAGATAATTACATGAGAGTGTAGTTGTTTACTTGTATTAAATTAATCATTTAATAAGTAAATTAAAATAACATCGGTTGGGGGCCGGGAGTTTAACGTTGGCATGTTAATTACAATGGAACAATATAAGGAAACTTGAGGTTTATATATGTAATTATCATTCATTCCAATGTGTATGCTGATGTTTCTATATTTTTGTTTAAAAAAAAAAAAATCAGGCAGTACTAGTCTGGCATTTCTAGTTTCCAGTGTGGCAACAAAGTTGCTTTTTGATCCTTCAGGCGCTGACCAAAAGGGAAGATCAATAGCATTCTATGCTTTTTGTTGGTGTACGGCATTTTGCGATGATCCCTAAATCATTCGTTGCACAGTAGAGAATAATGGGGTTTATGCTTTCAAACATGTATAATTTAAGCGCTTAATCGAAAAAAAGGCGAGTGTATCTTAAGGACAATGTAGAGAGGAAATATATGTATATGTGGGTATCTTATTTGTGGGTTTATTTATGCGGCTATTGAAGTTGGAGATGCGAATATAAAAACTAACTTTACCGCAGTCACAAACCGGGTCAATAGCGTACATAGTTTGCATAATAACATCAATGGATAAATTTGTTACATGGACCACAAAAAAGCAGGCGATTCAGCACTATAAGCCTAATCAACCAAAAAGCCAGCCGAAAAGAAAATATGATGAAGCCTATCTTGCGCTTGGATTCATGGTGGGAATGGTGGGGGCAGAGGAGAGACCCATATGTGTTTTGTGTCCTAAACCGCTGGCAGCAGACAGCATGAGACCCCTCAAATTAGGAAGACAATTAGAGACATCAGACCCCAGTCACATTAATAAGCCTCTCGACTTCTTTGAAAGGAAGTTGGCAGAAGAAACTCATGGTAAAATCTGAATCAATGGACAGCAAAGCACAAACTGCTTCATTCAAAGTTGCATACAGAATTGACAGAATTGCCCAGTGCAAAAAAACTTCATCCCCCCCCCCCCCCATTATGCATCATTTTGTTGACAAGTGGGGCTTGAAAATTCGCCCGTGGGGAATGACAGAAAAAGTTGGAGAACCACTGACTTAAATGCTTAGTGAAATCAAATTATTAAAAATAACAACAACAGTAGAACTCACAGCTATGTTTAATAGTGAATGTAAGAGCATTTCCACACACAACACAAAGAGAAGTCAAGGAACTGGAACTAAATTGTGTGTCCTTAAGAACACTACTTATCAGTGAGGCTAAAACGGAGGCTTCAATTTGCTATAGAGTATGCACCATGGAACATTGGATAAAGGTCATGTGTTCTGATGAGTCTAGATTTACCCTTTTCCAGAGTGATGGGGGGATGAAGTGATGTGCCAATTATGCCTTGTGCCTACCCTACAAGCCTGTAGTGTAGGTGCAGCAATATGATCTGGGGTTGCTTCAGTTGGTCAGATCTACTGTAGGTTCAGGTAGTCAGCTGATTTAATTTTTGAGCACATTATGTTGCTGAGCCTAGATCTGACCAACTGGTAAGGCAGCTTCAGTAAAGATTATTATTAGAATATCCTCTCATCAGCTCAGGTTATTCATTGTTTTGCCAGACCAAACCATAGTGTTTGCTATGTAGGGCTGTTAAGGTATGGAGCTGTAAAGAATACATTCTAATAATATTATTTAGTGAAGCTGCCTTAATGCTAGTCAGAGGTTGGGAAACACTGTTTCAAAAAATGTATAAAGTGCATAAATGCCATTAACCTGTGTTTTGCCTCCACTACATCCCTGTTGTTACCCATGAATCCACCTGAAAACAATCAGCCCCATTCCACAATTCTGACACCACCATGCTTCTTCAGTGGCCTAGAAGGGCAAAGTGCTTTTTATTTATTTATTTTTTAATATACTGTATATATATATATATATATATATATATATATATATATATATATATATATATATATATATATATATATATATATATATATATATATATATATGGTGTCTTTTTCACTTGTAAGCATGTATTCTCTTTACCAGTTAGCACTTAGCATAGAATCCATACTAGTTTCTTTATAAATGCAAATTTGGTACTATAGAGCTACCTGTTTACATCAGCATGTTAAATGAAATAATTAAAATCATGCTTGCTTTTTAATCACTGCTATTTGCACCTGGTTCATCATTTTACTCCATACTCTCCAAAAGCATTAGCACTGCAACAAATTTAGCATTAGTACATGGATCAGTAAAACCGAATTTTCTTCATTTTAAATATTTACCTGGTAAGTGTATTCATTTACAAATTTAGTGAAAATTATATAATTATGGTATAATTCATCATAGAGTCATAGACATGATTGGTCCTGACGCTGACATGATTGATGTTTCTCAGCCCCAATCCCATAGTCATTTTCATATTAGCTTTAGCATTTAGCATGAAACTTATCCCAGAAACTTATCCCAGGGCATTGTACACATGAAAGAGAATGCATACTTACGAGAAAAAGGGAAAGCATACTTAAACCAGAAAAAGAAAGTATATTGACACAGGTAATAGAAAGCACTCACACATATGAGATAGAGGTGCTTTGCCTTTACGGGGGAATTGTATGCATCACCATGGGTGTGGTTATTGGGAGGATGAACTGTCATTTTGGCATGACACATATGTTTTAGATCCGCTTTATGCTCCTAAAGTTCTTTTGTCTTGTTTTTTTAAATGATTTTGGGGTAATGGGCTTGGACATCATCTTTATAGCCACCCTAATGCATAGTCCAGACTTGAAGAATATGAGAGACAGATTTCTTGTGCAGGAAGTGACCAGAATATATTTTCACGTTGTTCAATAGTTAGATGCAAACAAGGAAATGTAAGGAAAATCTCACAAAACCAGCTAATCTTTATATGTTTTTAATCAGATCACATTGCTAATGATGAGTAATGGGATTGGGTAGCTTGGATGTTTTTCTTTGTTTGTTAGTTTTTTCTTTCTTTCTTTCTTTCTTTCTTTCATAAAATGCAGCCATTTATTTATTTATTTGCAGTTTTATATTTTATTTTAAATATGCAAATAGATTCAATCTGATGTATCTCATTTGCATTTTTCATCACTAAATCCTACAATTTTAAAAAGGGTGAGTTAAATTTTTATAACTATAGTACAAAATACAAAATGCATTTTACTTGTGTGTACTATTGGTTGTGGAATAGATGAATGACATAGTGTTATGTCTAATAGGTTTTGTAAAACGTTACCAAAGACTATAGTTTGGAAGGTGAACAAAAAATATGCATATTATTGGAAAACATTAGAAACTAAACAACAATTATGATTCCAGGATCCTTGGGGGGGATCTGTGTTGGATTATGTAGTACGTAGATATCATGCATTTTATTCATTATGAATGTGATTCATTATGAAACTGAAAAGAAAAGACATGAATGCACTGGCATTAACATTAGTAAACTCTGAGTTTGCCTAGGAATACTGATTTGCGTGTGCTCTGCTTTGTTAGCATTGCTCACGGCATTGCTCACTGCTCAGTGTAGCACTAACCATTGTGCTGAAACTGCTAAAACTAGCGATCAGTCAGAGAGGTGCTTTTAATCCATAAACTGCTGAATTGCTTTATTTGAAGTGTTAGGGCAAAAAGCAACTGCATTTCAGATAAGGTGTTTGTGCTGAGGAGTCGCGTAAGCTTTACGACAGATTAATAAAAGAGATTTATTTCTCTGTGAATCTAACATCTCTCTTTCTCCCCCATTCTCTGAACACACACCTGCAGAGTCGCTTCCACTATGTGAATATTCCCACGTATCAGGATACTGGATACTACCACGCAACAACTGCTATGAATTTTATATCTCAATAAATTGCCTCGCATGTGTATTTCATGAACATTTTGAGGTGATGAATTCATTAAAATGAAATAATTTACATTTTATAATTAAAATTAATAAATTGTGATTTACACACTCTAATATTTGAAGGCACAAAACAGATATATTTTTATTGTGAATAAACGAATATTAGAAATTTGTTGAATAAATATTTAATACCACTGCAGTTAAAGCTCTTCTGCATGTTTGTATTATTTCTGTATATCTGAACCCTGATATATTTGTCCTTTTGTTTTGCATAATTGCTCAAATCCAGCCAGATTGAATAGAGAAGGTAGACTAACAGCAGTTTTCAAATCTTGCTACAGGACTAAGGTCTGCACTTTTACTGTGCCTTTCAGATTGTTGGCTTTTAACCAATACAGTGAACCTAAATGCCTCAAAATGTATTAAGAGCTTTTGCAGTATGCTATGCGGTTCATTTTTTGATTGCAGCTGGTTTTCTTTTAGAATCGCCTGCGATGATTTTAAGGTGTTGCAAGCACGGCATAAGACCAGATTGTGACTTTTAGTAGAAAGTCGAAGCATAAGAAACATAAACAGAATGTAAGCCTTTGTTCTTATTATAACCTTATATTGCACAGCTGCACCCCCCCCCCCCCTTCACCTCCACCAACCACACACCCTGACAGATGGATGGGCAATATACATATCGCAGTGAATAATCTAGGCTCCTTATGGACATATTTGACAGAATTTTGTTTGCATATTTTTCAAACATGTAACCCTACATTCCTTTGCTTGAATTTTAAATGTAACTCTCTTGATCATGCATCAACAGTTTGACTAAGCTGAAGAAAATCACAGAGAACGGAAATGGACTGAATATCATTAAGTGAGTGTGATGCATGTTTACTGTAGTCCTGGGAATAAATGACCCATTGCTAAGGCGGTTTGATAGTCATGATGCAGGCAATTTAAATGAATAAATGCTTTCTGTAATTGCTTAAGTACATCATTTGTTTTTGGTCACCTGAATTTAATGAGTATTCCTTTTGAATAGTATTACAATTTTACATGACAACAAAGACATTTGAAGTCCTTTTGTTTTATTTATCATTAGTTCTTCCATATTCATGGTGACCTGGAGTTATTTTCTGACCATCATATACTCAACATATTCACATGGGCTGAAACAGACAAACAAACAAACAAACAAAAAATCATGATCCACTTGCAGCTAAATTTTTTCTGGGGGGGTATGATTGGATGGGCAAACCTTTAGTCAAACATCGGTAAGCCATGGGTGCCCATAATCCTGTCACCAGTTAAGTCGTATCTATATGTGGTGATCAGTGTTGTTCAGTTCACCTGGCAGTGGTGTTAATGTTGTGGCTGAGCGGTGTACTGTATGTAAATAAGTAAGATTAGCAGGTAGTTGATAATTATAAATTATTATGCCATAATGCTCTTGAATTCTCAAATCTAATTACAGTAGGTCATTAGGTTGTCATTCTTTAACAATCTTTGACAGATGTGTTTACTTTTAATTTCAGAAAAGGGAGAGAAAGACAGGCTGGTGATGCAACAAGTGTCTATAGCTTAACTTGTCTCATCAAAATTTTACAATATTAAAATGGTTAAACATACTGTATATCATAAATATGATGATTAAAAATAAAGCACTTTGCAAATAATAGTTTCCAAATGGACATTGCATATCTATGGATATTATCTGTCAGTATGTCTGCACTGTATATCTGTGCAGCTGCGTTTGTCATAGTATCACACAAAATTGGCTCGACAAGTCCTTCTGTATTTGCCTGATGTTAAATCTTTGCCATAAATTAAATAAAAATTTTACCTCACAGCAGTCATTGTTTTTTGGATGAATATAGTGCTTTTTCCCTTAATGTATGCAGAAGTCCTCACCAAACACAAATGCATTACACAGCATGGCTTACTCCAAAAAAACAATATGTAACTTTTAACAACTGAATCTTCAAAGATGTATGGATAGATCATTGTATGTTTATTCTTCCTGCAGGGAAGTTTAAACCAGTTTGTTTCAAATGTTCCAAAACTGTGATGCTAGTTAAAGCAGTAATGTAAAGAAGAAGTACAACTTTGCGCAAATTAGGCACAAGATACTTAACCTTCCAAAATGTTAATAAAAGATAATAAGGCAGAGAGTTAACATACGGAAGGACAGGCTCACGTACGTGGGCTTCAACCTGAAATATCAATGATTACATTAAAGCTGATCAGCATATTTTTGGCTTTAATCTTTTCACTAAAAACTATGCAACCATCAATGACAGGTACTAACGCAAGGGATTTTACAGCATTTCCTTATTATAAAGAATATCATTTATAAAAAAATATCATGCAAACCAAGTCAAGCACTTAAATCTGCTCCATGTACCACCACAAATGGTTTTCCAGAATCCTCAGTCAAACAACAAACTATGAACTAATTCATATGACCCCCACTACCTTGTTCTGATTCCCTAAACTTCTAATCACCATCTGTTCCCAATCAGCACACTCAGCATGCTCTCAATAAATAACCTTGTGAGCTTCTCAGCACACATGAGCATTCTCCTACTGACATTACTAAGCTTTTTGTTTACCCTAACCCTTGTCTGATTTGCCTGCTAATTAGCCTGTATATCAACATTGATTTATTTTTTTTGCCCTTTTGGGTTGGGTTTATCTGCTTCATTCTGTAATACCTCATGCTGACAACCAAAACCTGACTGTGCCTGATGGTGTGGAAGTTTTCAAACCTTTGTGAATTCCATGTGAGCTAACCACTTCCAGAACAAGGCTGAGAGGAATCTGACAAAAGCTTTCATTTTAAGTTTAACAGAGGGTTAGACATGCCTGTTGTGGTCTGATTAAATGAAAGGTCTTCTAGAGAAGAAGACTGGCATATAGAAACCAATTAGATGCTGAAATTTTGCCAGCTGGAGTCTGAATACAACTGATTAGGTTTATTCCAGGTCTTTATTGCATGTAGCTATCTAAACATAATATAAAATGTGACAATAACAATGTGAGGAAATTATACTTAGCTAGGAAGTTTGAGAAAAGCTTATGTGCAAGTAACTGGCTATTCCTAAACATTCTATATAATAGATATAATGATATATTGTCAAGCCTTTGAAAGGTAATACATGCTTTTAAGTTTACTCTTGATACTGTGTGCAGTCATGTTTGTTTGATATCATTTCCTGAAATTGAACGATCTCATGGCGGAAAAGACAACCACAAGTTCCAGAGTAGGAATTATATGTTGATGGGGTTTTGTTTCCTAGTAATTTGGCAGAAATTACAAGCTATGACTTTCAGTAGATGTAACATAAGATATATATGTAGAAGTGATGCAAAGTGTAAAAAAGGTAATTAACTGTACATTTGTACCTGTTAACAAGAGTGAAAGTATTTTTAAAACAACTAAAACGACTTTCATCACTTCATATTGGCAACTTCTCAGCTTCATGCATACTTAAAAATATACATGTTTCAATATTTTCATACTTGTATGGAGTAGGAAAAAAATTAGAAACACTTGACACTGTGTATAGCATAAGATTTGTTGTAATGGTTAACATGCAGCCTTTAAAGGACTTACAGTCCTTATATCCTTATAACTTGTTTTGTTTTATTTGAATATCCCAAAACAATAAATTCTTTTACAGGCACTATGTTTAGGAAGTAAAGAAAAGATGCACATGTGCAGTTGTGTAGTGACTGTTTGTCAAACACAGCTGGTTTAAGCTGCTGTCTGAATTGTTGGAATACAACAGAGTATTGTGAACCATCGCAACTTAATCTGCTGCCCATCTTACTAGGGAGATTTTGCAGCAAATGTCTGCCTGCCAAAACCACATAGCAGTAGGTATCAGTCAGCTGCAGCATGATGGTGGAAGCTCACGCTCACATTAACCAGCAAAAATGAAAGATCAAAACACAACACGGACGGTTTACAGGCAGTTCAGAATAACATTATAATTTAATAAGGAAACAAAGTATTTTTGTAAGTTTAAGATTACTGTACATAATGCTAGCAGATGTATTTTCTTGCAGAATTGCTACTGGTTTTGAATGTAAGTTTGGGCTAGCAGGTTTAACCATGAATATGACAATGAATTTCAAAAAATGTTAAACACAAGGACATTTAATCGTTAACCCTCACTCACACAGTTATTGTCTATACCGCTTCATCCTGTATACGGGTTGTGGGGGGAGACTCCTAGGAGAAGTGTTCAAGGCAGGTACACCCTGGACAGTGCCAATCCACTGCAGGGCACACACACATGCTCATTTACACACTACGGACAATTTTGGGAATGCCAATCAGCCTAATCTGCATGTCCTTGGACTGTGGGAGGAACCTGGAGTACCCGAAGAAAACCCACCAAGCACGGGGAGAACATGCAAACTCCATGCACACAGACCCCAAGGCAGGAATCGAACCTGGAACCTGGTAATAACTGTTTATTGTCTGTTTATTTTACCACCCCTAGACTGGGTATCCAAACCATAAGTGATCATAATCGTGATCGTGCTTTCTTCCTGGGAGGGCATGCCTCTTATCCATGCTTATTAGAGTATAGCTTGGCAACTCTGGGGGTCTGTTAGATATTAGCAATCTCCTTTTGGTGGGTAGAGCTGCCCCGTGAACGACAGGTCAAAACATCGACCTTGCCTTCATCCTTTTGGATTGGAAGCTGCCATGCAATAAATGAAGACCTAGATGATGGTGAAGTAGCATAATATAATAATTGGGCACAAAGGGCTGTAGCAGTGTTAGAGGCTCAGTTCTACTTCTGTGGCTCTTTACTCACTTCATACCTGACGGACTCATTTCATTACACGTTTCTATGAAAGTTTTTCAAAATAGCAGTTAACAAGCTTAGGATTTATGCTTAATAGTGATATGCGCTGAATGCTCCTGTCTGGTTCTGTATCACTCAATGATAGAGAATCCTGCTTTCCACACAACTTATATTTATAAAAAACGGCGTTTTTAAATCAATGCATAGATTTATATTTCATTTAACTACACACCTGGAATTGAGGTGAGTGGGTGTTGTTTGTTGCTGGTGTCTGGTTTATTTTATTGAGTTGTGTTAAAAGACAGGACTGCATCCTGTCTTTGTCTTCATGACAACAATAACTGTGTATGACAACTCTGTCATTATAAAGATAAGCTCTTTGTGGCAGGTGCTACTGAGTAGGTTGAAGCCTTCATGGGTAATTTTAAAGGGCCTTATTTAACAGCCTTTCATGTTTGTGCTTTGTGTGTGTGTCCATGTGTGTGTTCATAAGGTGCGTGGAAAAAAGAGAATAAATGAAATGTGATTATTTGGCACATATGATAATACACATATATGCTTCATTCTAAAACCTTTCAAATTCTATCGGATGTATTCCCAAAAGAGTTCCCATAAGAGAGTGCTTGCCGTTGAGTGCTTGCAGACTTAGTGTCCCACTAGTTCTGTATTTCAACAAACTGAACCCAGAATTAGGGGGGGGGGGGGAAATGTGTGTGTGTGTGTGTGTGTGTGTGTGTGTGTGTGTGTGAATTTTTTTAAAAAAAGGTTTAGTGATAGGTCTAACAGTATAAACATGAACTAGCTTTGATTCTGTATCAGATCTTTTATTGGGCTTTAACCAGTCACAAGTGTTTATGTACATTGTTTAGCTGAAAGCAGCTAATGAGAGCAATGACTAATTACAGAGCAAAACTCGCATAGATTTTTCATTTTATTTACATTTTATTAAACATGATTGGACAAAGGTGTATGTGCTTTTGCTCTCTGTGTTAAATGTAAAAGTACATTGCATTAATCAACATGAAACACCATTATAAAAAAAAAACATTACATTAAATGTTTTGTATTTTTACTCAAAAACTAGTCATTAAGAGACTGGGCAAATAGTTGAGCAGTAAATATTTATCAATTCTGCAATTGAGCCATATTAGTTGCGTATCAAGAACTTTATGTAGCTGGGCTGGTAGCTACATTCCCTCAATCTACTGTAGGTTGTAGTTCAAATTCCAGCTCAGAAAAGCTTTTACTTTGGATGAAAATATCTTCTGTGAAAAATTACAAGAAAAGAAATCATATTTTCCTATTAATAATTGTTACGGAAAACAGACTTAAACAAGCAGAGATCGTGAAAAAACCCGAGCGGGCGATTTATTAACAGTTTGTGAGAAAATGAAACAGTGAATATGGAGACCGGATTGTCTTAACTGAAATGGCGGTGAAGGAGCTGGTGGAGGTTTGCAGTAGAACAAAGAACACAGAACACAGGGGAATCACGGACCAGGAGACGAGACGAGACGAGACGTGGCGAGGCGAGGTGTAGCGTGTCGCAGGTATGTGGCGGAGTCTGTTGTCCATTGACGAAGTCAGACAGCGAGTGAGGGGAAGTGTGGTGTATTTATGGTGTGATTAGAACTCTGGTGACTGTAAAAGGAGATTGGAGGTGGAGCCTGGTGTTTCTGTGACAATAATATGCCTCATGTACCTGCTATCTATCATGATACATCCATAAAGCTGTACTCTTTAATATATCAGGGTTTTTGGCATAATGTTGCTGTATCCAGTTAATTCTAGACTCCACTCACATGACTTGACTGATCTTAAGTTTTTTTAAGAACCTTTTTTTCAATTATTATCAATTTTTTAATGAATTTGAAGATCAAAAACTGATTCATGTGTACTGTAGAGGCGCTGCTTTTTCCTTATTGGGTTTTCATAGTAAGCGTTGTATATCTAAAAAGAGGTGAAACATGAGCATAATTCAAACCCTTTCTCATACCATACCCATGATTTAGGTACATAAGTTAACAAAGGCGGGTGAAGAGACAGAGGCTGCACTGGGTTCATGGATATATAAACGGGAAAAAACAAGGTTGAGTACTGTAGACAAAAGGGGAAATAGAAATTAAAAATTTTGCTCTGTCCTCCTATACATAAATAGAATAAGTCAGCCAATGGAGACACACAAGGTTAGTCATTCATTGAAAAAAAAAAATCTTTTAAATCATTGTGAGTCTTTCAAGGAAACCATGTGTCGCCTTCTCATGGAATTTTCTACTTATTTTTCAGAAAAATCGAATCTCCCATCTATGCTCCCTAATAAAGGTTCTGTGAACGTTTCTTCAAATACTCACAAATACTTTAAGAGGAGTTGCAGATAGAAAAAAAGCATGGTGATGATGGCAGATAACACTGCCAATAGAAAATAGCAAAAGTGATCCATATGTGTCACCTATGCACTGTATAGAATAGGAGGCTTTATGTAGGAGTTATTACTTACTCAAATGAAAAAAGATGAATTATAAATAATTTTGGCAAAGAATCTGCTTTGTTTTAAAAATGTTTTCAAGGTTTGGCCTTCTCAGTAGAGAAACTCTATCAATTAGCAGTAATCCATCCATCCATCTTGGAACCTCTGTAGTTCAACTAGTGACTATGAAGACCAATGGTGACCATCGTATTTATTCTCATTTTTACGACTGGTCAACCATCTAGTCACACAGTAGAGGCAACTTGATCATGCCAATTAGCCTAATCTGCATGTCTTTGAACTGTGGGAGGAAACTGGAGCATCGGGAGGAAACTTACCAAGCACGGGGAGAACATACAAACTTCATGCACTCAGACCCCAGGTCATCAACCATGGACCAGAACCTGGACCCTGTAGGTGCAAGGCCACAGTGTTAACTATGGAAAAGTACTTTGACATCTGCCATTTTTCCCCTAGTTATTTCGGCTCTGTGAACTTTGACAATTGTGCAATTTTGATAATTTTGCAATTGGGCAACTTTAGTGCTGAAAAATTGAATCACCCTTAAGGGGAAAAAAAGGCCAATATATTGTAAAATATAATGCAATATATTAAATAATAAATTTCCATATATAGAAAACTTGTGCGTATATTTATTAATATATTGCAATATATGAATGGACCATGTATGTATAGGGAAGGAAGGAAGTTTCTCTTTTAATACACCATGTGTTCAATGAAGATATGTAGATATGTAGGTTGGTAACGACTAAAGTCAATTACAAATGTGTTTTGTAATAGATAAATGTTTTATTTTGAAATCTAGCTTTATTTTTTAAAAATCCAAACACGCTATATTATCATACAGTACACCCAGGTGTCCCTAGTTGATCAACATGGCTAACCTTTTACAAATGTACACCCTAATGAGTTTATTAAAATTAAACTGGCAAATGGTAAACTTATATTCAGTACAGATGTCATTACCAATAAAGAACTATATACAGATTTTTTTTTTTTATTATCAAGAAGTGAAGCAATGAGATAATGTTTGTGTTCAGTGATTTCTGCCTACACTTATCATTTAAGGCCAAACCTATTTTTGATTATACATTTATAACTGAATGTTTAATGTTTTCTCAGGGCCAATACATATAGATTCTAATAAAGACTAATAAAAGACTAGTCTAATAATTTCCCACAATGTCTCCCACACATGCTCTAAGCTTGCAAATGTTTAAGTGGTCAGGCCTCTGTGTCAAGTCAGCAAAAACCACTTTACCAAGCATCATTCATCCGGACCCTTAGCTGGCACCTACTTTACCTGCCGCAGATCAAATGATGAAGAAGACCAAGAAGCGGACAGTGAAGATGGGTTTTACTTTTTTTGCGCCAAATTTAAAATGAAGCATTGACAAGGAGTCAGAATGTTAAAAAATTTTAAAGTTAAAACCACAGAGTCTGTGGTCAAAAACATGTAGTATATGTTAGCTGAAAATTACATAGCTTTCGTTTGTTCTTGCATTGAAAAAGGAATTAAAATTATACTTGTGGTTTAGCATGTGGATTAGCATGTCTAGGTAACTAGAGAGGTTGAAAGTTGTTTTATTTTTATTTTTATTTATTTGTTTGTTTTTTAATTGTAAAAGTCATTCAACTTGTTACAGTATTATTATTTGGCTGGTCCTAAGTTAACAATAGTGGTTTGACATATTAAGTATCTTTTTACCCCCTTTTTTAAAATAGTAAGTTAATGTTACTGCATGATCAGAGTGTTCAGTGTTTACACAGTTGTTACCAGAATTTGTAACTTTAGAGTCATCAGTTAATTATATACTATAAATAAAGACCAATATGTTTGTGGAATGGTTATCTTGGTAATTATATACATTTTGCTTTAACTGGGTTCTTTGCAGGAAAATGTTCCGGAGTCTCCATCTGCACCACATCAGCAGCTGAAGCTCAAGCCCACCTCCCAACCTTCAGACAGTTGCGAATGGAGTAGCTGAATGGTGTTTAGGTAAATCTCAAATGTTTTAATAATTTTTTGTTGTTGTTGTTCCATTAGATACTAAGCAGCTTTAGGAGTTGGTGAGAAATAACTTTTCCAGCCCTGTTCCTGTTGCCCTTACAGACAGCAAGCAACCAATTTTCAACCTTTTTGACTGATTATTTTCACTGGAAGATTGTCACAATGCTGTGGACTTTGTGTAACTCATGTATAAATCATACTTTGAGTTGAGCAGTGTGACACTTAATATCTTTGTCAGGTTGTGTGACATTTTGTATCAGTATCATTCAGCGTTTTGATTTGACAGATTTTGCTGGTGTCTGCTATATTGTGTAAATTGTAAATTTATTACACAATAAAAACTGTATATTGTATTTCGCACATTTATGTATTTATTTTCATGGGCTTGGAAATAAAAAAATTAGTAGTAATAGTAAACTGTAATATTTTTAATATTGTTACCCTGCTGGTTTTAATGTTGTAGTGGACAGAAGTCAGTATGGACACAGACTGGTCTCAGGTGGTATTTGTTGTGTCTCATCTCCGTATGCTGATTTTTTTATATTTTTGATTTTGATAATATTTCCTCATTTGTGTTTCATGCATCTAATTTATATCTGGCTTTAATCTCATTATGGTCCTATATATGGCTCATTTGCATATGCAAATGCCATAAGCATATTGCATAAGCATATTGTAAAAAAGAATGAAACAGATATATTTAATCAAATATAATATTATTCAGTATATTGTGAATATATTTAGATCAGAACACTAAATCACAGTTTTACTTGTTTATTTATTTAAATAAAATTGTAAAATATTTAATAAATCAACAGAAAATACTAATATAATATCTATTACATGCTACATGAGTCACAGCTTAATTTCCATGAATCACTTTACTTGTCTAAAACACTAAACTCATGCATGCCTAATAATTGTTTATGGTTGGAAGGCAATGTTTCCATCTGAAACTGCCAGCCTCATCTTTCAGAGCCATTGATAAAGTAACTTCACTGGCTATATCCCTCCACAGTTCAGCAAGCTGTTTTGCTGCTAACAGGCCCCTGGAGTCTGATTGTGCATTGGTATAGCAAGTGATCTTGTGAATGTTTAATGTTTTGTTCACACAGGCCTTGCATAAATGAAGAACAAAACAAACAAACAAAAAAATCACACAAAAAGATCAGTTAAACCTACACTGATTATTCTGATCCATGGCCAAAAAAAAAATCTATTTGCATTCCTATGTTTCTTAGAGCAGATTTTGTTTCATGATGAAGAGAGGTCTTATACACGAAGACTCTGTTATTCCCAGTGCTCGTGAATAATGACGCAAACCACCCTCATTTTCCTCTTTCTCTCTCTCTCTCTCTCTCTCTCTCTCTGTGGTGTGTGTGTGTGCATGCTGAAGTTGTGTTTCTTGTGGTTACACATATTACACTGTATTTATTATTATAACCACATTGTCCTTTATTTTACAGATTCATGCTTACTATAACTAATGTCTAGTTATGGTTCATTATGTGCATCCCTGTGCTGTGAAAATGTCTTTCTTTATACTTTCTTTTGTATTTCTTCAACAGCTAAATACTGCATTTGGATTAGATTCTGTCTCACTTGTAAATGACTAAAAATAAATCAAATGTATAAATGTATAGTACAGTACATGTGCATTTGTAAATAAACTAAAAAAAAAACACTTTAGGTATTGCATAATGATTTTTTTTTTTTTTAGTAAAAATTACTTCTTTTAGCAAATTTGTAGCAGTTTTCATGACTTATTTTGCATTAAAGTTATTCATTAAATGTTCCATGTAAATGTTAGATTTAGCATATGTACCTATTATAATGACTTTGTTGGTCACGTTATAGGAATTTACAGTATTAAAAGAATAGGGTTGCAAGTAAGGCGAAGAAAAGGAGCATGGTTTCATTACTTACTATTAATGATAAGTTGATGAGCTGAACAATCCACGAGATTTGACAGAATAAAAAAAAAAATCTGAATCCATAAAACCAAGGTGAAGGGATTTGGAAACATTTGCATGAATACCCCTGGGTGTGCTCCAGATCTAGCTTTATCAGGGGCAGCTTACTGGAGGTGAAACCTGGGCCCTGTAAATAGACTGTATTTCACAGCTTGCCTGAGATTGTCTGGGGATACTACAGGGGTGCTGGAATCTGTGTTAGGCAATAAAGAAGTCTGGACTGAACTGGGAGGCCACATCTAAATTGCATATGCTTTATTTCTTATGAGACAACAATACTTAATTGTCTAATTTGTTGCTTTATTGTTGAATGCACTTTTAGAATATTGTGCTGTCACACACACTCAAAACAGCCTGTGAGTATTATCGTGTATAATATTCCTTGAAAGAAGAAAAGTGCACTCATATTGAAATACAAACATTACCAAAAAAAAAAGAAAAGAAAAGATGTCCAGAGTGCCTATTAGGTCAACTTTGCTAAAAGCATTGTTTAGGAAAAAAGAAAAAAAAAACTGCTGAGGTTCAGATTCAAGTTCCTGCGATGCAATATGCCATGTTCGGGAAAGGGTCCCTAGGACTACAATTAGCCTTGCTGTTCTTACACCAGGGTGCCCTTCTCCACTCAACAAACAATTTATTAGAAAATTCACCATCTGCTTGGTTACACAACAGAGCTGGGATCACCGAGACAACATTAATGCTTTATTTAAAAAGATGCAATGGAAAGCAAGAGGAGGGAGATGTTCTGTTGTGTGACAGGAGACCGACCCTGCATTATTCTGGGAATTAAAATAATAGTTTATAATTACTTCAATTATGTTAATCATTTTTAAAAGCCTTCCAAATACAAAACATATTTTCTAAAAGATGCCCCTATGGAAACTCATACCATCCGTGAAAACAAGACAAGGTATGCCCTTGAGCTTATTCATAAAAAGTCTATTATTTACTCATTTGTCAGCACTATTACTTAAGAGGACAGGTATAATTTAGCTCTTTAATTCAGTGTATATGAAACTAAGGGGCAAAAATGTATTAATAAAAAAATGCCAAACACAACGAAATCCCAAAAGAGACACCAAAAGGTTAATTACTTTTATTGTATATTATATATTTGTTTTTATTTTGATAAGGAAAACATTATATGGCCTAATGTTAGAGTTTACATCACAAGGTACTCTTAAAAGATCATCGTGTTAGTGCCATGATTCGATAATTTTGATTAATAAAAAATGTGTGAGTTCAAACTCAAGGTGCTCTGTTCTATTCTGTTCTGTTGTAAGTTGTTTAACACATATACTGTAGATCAGAAAATGAAAACAGAAATTTGCATTTATAAATGCCATTGATATTCCAATACTTTCAAGGGGACTCCATATTTTAAGTATTTATTAAGAAAACATGTAAAAGAAATAATACCATTAGCCAATCAATGACACTCATGTTAGAGCCTCTAAAGCAGAAATTCTACCCACACTTTTGGCACGCAAACATGCCAAACAACATATCTATAACAGCAAGAAATCTCTCAACCAAAATAAAATGAATCAGCTAAATACCAATGTAAATAATGCTAAGAATGAAAACAACAATGATCACAAACTAGCCTTCTAACAGAGACTACGAGACACTACTACAAACAGCATCATAGCCAAAACTTACCCAGCCTGAGTGTGTGTGTGTGTGTGTGTGCGCGCGCGTGTGTGCATGCAACATTATGTTATTTTACAAGGTTTCTTTCAGACTGACAACAGGTGAAAATAGCTGCAGCTAAATTAGGATCATCAGTAAAACAGCTAAATTAGGATCATCTATTGTCCTAGCTATCCTGTAAAAAAGTGTTGGCAAGAGCAACATGATATCAGTGTGTTAAACAAACCAAGTATTAACATGTCAGCAAAATGCTGGAATTACACTCTGTGCCAAAAAATGGGAGCTTTTTGTTTCTGAGCAAAGTGAGACTTTTTCTGCTCAGCCAGGTAGAAAGCATGCTAGTACTGTAGTCTGACTGACATTATCAAGAGCACCCTTCCTCAAAGCTAATGAAAATTAAATAAATCGATTAAATGAAGTGATAGAGAGACTGCACACTCAGTGAACAGGACTATTGATTAGCATAAATTAGCCAAGATCACCTCTCAGCCAACCTGCCAACTATTAATATTACACCAGGACTAGGACTTCAGAAGTAAATGTAATAACGTAAATTATGTTAAATGATGTTTAAAAAAAAAATAATCGTATACATTAGACAAGCTAGTTAATAATTGAGGTGATTTTTAGACTTATGAGGTTACATTAGGGTAATTTCTTTTCACTCCATTATCATCAGTGAGTATTGTATTAGTTAAGCCATTATGATAATTTAAATTTAAATGAGGAAAAAAAGGTTAATTTTCAGTAGTACAAAACATGGAGTCAAGTTAGCAAATTTGTTCAGTGTAATCGTCATTTAAATGTTTTTCTTTTGAGGATGTTTTCAATATTCAGTTTTGATTTAACACTTTCATAGTTTTAGACCAATGGACCAATATAAACTGGGTATAATTCAACATTCTAAGTGTTAACGTAATACTAGTGAATTTGCTATGTATGACACATTGGATCACAGTCATTTGATTAAATCCTGCACTTCAAATAAAATTAATGTTAAACACGTATGTTTTGCTATACATATAGTTTTAAAAACAGTTTCGATTTTCCCCCCCAGAAATACACGTACAGTAATATGTTCAGCACTGTTATAAAGTAGAGGAATAATTTGTATTATAAAAGTACCATTCATGCCATTTTTGAGGGTTTAGAACGTTTTTTTAAATGTACAATTATAATTATTTTCAATTTGCAGTGGTGTAAAAAAGAAAAAAATGGTGTAACATATATTACAGTGCACAAGTCCTGAGCAAATGCTCATTATTTTCACAATTCAATTCAATTAAATTTAATAATTAATTAAATTGTGTATATTAAATAAAAGAAATGGGAACAAATGTTTTACTGTCATAGGCTAAAGATACAATAATTTTTTTTTTTATGTAACAACCTCAGCAGCAACCTCATTTCCTCTCTCATCTATTTCAACCATTCAGTATCACCAGATACTAATCACTGGCCTGACCATGTTTCATCATCTGCACCTGTTTCTCACTAGATAATGACTTAAGTAAGTTAGATGTTGTTGTTTTTTTTTTATAGGTCACTGTGCGGCTTAACAAACAAAATCATGTTCCTCTGGAACTGGTCAGGAACAGGGACTGGACTAATAATGTGAGCCAAAAATGTTCTTCAGAAGTCTGGAGAACTATTCTTTAAGACTACATTATAAATACAAGAAAGTCTGGAAGCCTGGAGGCACGGTGGTGTAGTGGTTAGCACTGTCGCCTTGCACCTCCAACGTCCGGGTTCGATTACCAGCCAGTTTCGATCTCTGGTGCATGGAGTTTGCATGTTCTCCACATGCTTGGTGGGTTTCCTCCCACAGTACAAAGACATGTAGGTTAGATTAATTGTCATTCCCAAATTGTCCGTAGTGTGTGAATGTAGGTGCCCTATGTGTGCTCTGCGATAGGCAGGGCACACATTGGTGGATTGGCACCCTGTCCAGGGTGTACCCCTCCTTGTGCCCTAAGTCTCCTCCGGTAGGCTCAAGGTCCCCCATGACCCTGAATACAGGATTAAGCGGAAGAGATGGTGAGTGAATGAGTGAGTCTGGAAGCATTTTAAACTTTCCTAATCTGTGTAATGTTTCTTTCTGCTTCCCTATAGGGTTGGGTATTTTCACTTTAACACACCACCTATTGTTAATTATCTTTCTTTTAAAATTGTCACACAAACAGTATGTGCGTCATACAGTATGTTTTATTTTGATTGAAAATCTGGTCATTTAAATAATTATATTTCTCAATTTTGTATTGTTACTAACAATATAATATAATATAATTGATATATAAAATTATATAAAAAACAATATAATTTAATTACAATCAAAAGAAACTGTAAACCACATGGCGACGTGGTACCTTGCACCTCCAGGGTTGAGGGTTTCATTCCCATGACGGGTCTGTGTGCATGGAGTTTACATATTCTCCCCGTGCTTGTTGGGTTTCCTCTGGGTGCTCCGGTTTCCTCCCACTACCCACAGACATGCAGGTTAGGCTAATTGGCATTCCCAAATTACCTTTAGTGTTTGAATGAGCATGTGAGTATGTGTATGTAGGTTTGCCCTGTGGTGGATTGGCACCCTGTCCCACCTGGTGCTCTAAGTTTTTTGAGATGGGCTCCAGGCCCCCCCTACCCTGTGGTACAGACGATACTGTATATGCAATATACTGCATACAGTGATGTGAAAAATTATTTGCCCCACAGTGGACCATTGCTCACAGATTTTAGGTCGGATATGCTTCCTGACACAAATCTCTCATTTTTATCTGAGCTTAGGACCAGTACTGGATCTAGCTGTTATAAGGCCAACAAATATGTTGTTAAGTGTGGAAGCCCCAACGCAAGACTTAGAGGGACGTGTTGGGTCATGGGAGTAATTGTTGATGCAGGTTATACAGACTCTCAATCATAACACCACATAGGACTTAATAATCTGATTTGCCTTCTCACACAAAACAATCTCACTGTTCATCACAATGCACATTACACATTAAATGTTAACGCACATTTGCAAATTTTGCACATCATGGAACTTTAACTTTGCCCATTATTCTACACATTGTCTTGCTCATGATGGTTTCTAAACCCCAATTCCATTTCAATTCTATTTTTTATATTTGAATTTTATATTTAATTATTCGTACATAATATAAAATTTTACAAACTTAATTTTATAAACTTTTCTCTCTCTCTCCCTCTCTCTCTCTCTCTCTCTCTCTCTCTCTCTCTCTCTCTCTCTCTCTTTCTCTCTAAAGTGGGGCAAAAAAGTTTTTAGTCAGCCACCAATTGTGCAAATTCTCCCACTTAAAAGGATGAGAGGCCAAAATAAATTTAAAAAATCCACATTTTAAAGAATTGCAAATTATGGTGGAAAATAAGTATTTGGTCAATAACAAAATTTCATCTCAATACTTTGTTATATACCCTTTGTTGGCAATGACAGAGGTCAAAGTTTTCTGTAAATCTACACAAGGTTTTCACACACTGTTGCTAGTATTTTGGCCCATTCCTCCATGCAGATCTCCTCTAGAGCAGAGATGTTTTGTAGCTGTCGCTAGACAACACGGACTTTCAAAGCCCTCCAAAAATTTTCTATGGGGTTGAGATCTGGAGACTGGCTAGGCCACTCCAGGACCTTGAAATCCTTCTTACAAAGCTACTCCTTCGTTGCCCGGGTGGTGTGTTTGGGATCATTGTCATGCTGAAAGACCCAGCTACGTTTCATCTTCAGTGCCCTTGCTGATGGAAGGAGGTTTTCACTTAAATCTCACAGTACATGGCCTCATTCATTCTTTCCTTTACACGGATCAGTCGTCCTGGTCCCTTTTTAGAAAAACAGCCCCAAAGCATGATGTTTCTACCCCCATGCTTCACAGTAGGTACAGTGTTCTTTGGATGCAACTCAGCATTCTTTCTCCTCCAAACACGACAAAAGTTTTTACCAAAAAGTTCTATTTTGGTTTCATCTGACCATATGACATTCTCCCAATCCTCTTATGGATCATCCAAATGCTCTCTAGCAAACTTCAGACCGCCTGGACATGTACTGGCTTAAGCAGGGGGACACAGGATTTGAGGTCCTGGCGACGCAGTGTGTTACTGATGGTAGCCTTTGTTACTTTGGTCCCAGCTCTCTGCAGGTCATTCACTAGCTCCCCCCGTGTGGTTCTGGGGTTGTTGCTCACAGTTCTTGTGATCATTTTGCGATCTTGCGTGGAGCCCTAGATAGAGAGAGATTATCAGTTGATTTCTTCACACCAAGCTGCTTACCTATTGCAGATTCAATCTTCCCAGGCTGATGCAGGTCTACAATTTTGTTTATGGTGTCCTTTGACCGCTCTTTGGTCTTGGCCATAGTGGGGTTTGGAGTGTGACTGTTTGAGGTTGTGGACAGGTGTCTTTTATACTCATAACAAGTTCAAACAGATGCAATTTATACAGGTGGAGGACAGAGGAGTCTCTTAAAGAAGAATTTACAGGTCTGTGAGAACCAGAAATCTTGCTTGTTTGTAGGTGACCAAATACTTATTTTACAGAGGAATTTAGCAATTAATTCATTAAAAATCCTACAATGTGATTTTTTCCCCTTTTTTTTGTCTCTCATAGTTGAGGTATACCCATGATGAAAATTACAGGCCTCTCTCATCTTTTTAAGTGGGAGAACTTGCACAATTGGTGGCTGATTAAATACTTTTTTGCCCCACTGTACTGTATATATAGGTTTGATATTTGTAAATTTTCTCTTACTGTATATTTAAAAAATTTCTCTTATTTCATACTTTATATTCTTATTTGAAAACTCTCTGTATGACAAATAAAATTTTACGTCGGTGGTAATTAATCGGTTGGGGAAGCACAATATGGGAACAAAGGTAAGGGCACTACTACATAGCCCTTGTTCATTGCAACTCAACTCAACTCAACTTAAAATGTAACTTCCTTTTTGTGGGTTTGGGTGTGCTTATCGCATCATGTTGGGAATTGGTTGGGAACTGGACCCAGATGAAAGTTTTCTCCTGCATGGCACTAAAGAAACCTACCACTGAGCCACCAATGCCCTAATGCCCAAAATTCCTCCACTGTGATGTGAAAGACTCATTGCCAATTATCACAAACACTTGATTGCAGTTATTGCAGCAAGGGGAGCATAACCAGTTATTGGGTTTTATAGGGCAATTACTTTTTCACATCAGGTCAGGGTCAGGCAGGTTTAGACACTTTTTTTTCACATAATAAATGATGTTGAATGAATGACTGCATGAATCATTTGAGACAAATAATAATAATAATAATAATAATAGCAATAATAATAATAATAAAAACAGGATACAACAAATATAATGTATTCATATGTTTAAATAAAAACAATCAATTTAAGAATATTATTCCTTTAGGAATTACAAATGCATTTTAAATGTGTTTAAAAAAGTTTTTTTTATTAATCACTTTTCAAGCAAGAAAACATCATCTGAAAAATGGACATACATAAAACTGTCAGTTTGGCAACATTATGATAATTGTCCAAACTAAATGAATGCACATAATATTTGTGTGATATTATGATATGCTTTCCAATGGACATTGGACATTGTATTTGGACTGTGTTAGGAAACTGGAGGAAAAGTGGAAGAAACCCATCATAGGGGAAGCTGATGATAAGTAAGGGAATCAGTGGGTGGGAGCGTGCTTTTTAGGTCCACTTTAATGGCACTCGGGGCAGCACTGGCAAAGGTTTTTCCATGTCAAGCCCCAGCCAGTGAAAGCAATCTCTGATCTTCTTTGTCGTGTTTTTTTACTCTGAGGTGTCGGATGCAAATGTGCCATATGCTTTACTCTAGCCATTTTTTTCTTGTGGCACCACCAGCAGATCACACTGTTCTCTCGGTGGAGTAGTATAGGAGCCCATTCCACACAAGAAATAGGAGACTGGTTCGGTTGTTTCACCGCCATTGGCATTTCTCGCTATCTTGCGTACTTGACTCCAGCAGTGCTTTAAGTGAGCGTCTTCGCTCTGGAGCTGCGCAAAATTTCCATTTACCTGCTGAAACAGGGAAATCTGCATGGTCATTCAGGTCTGGGCCGGCCACGAGGGGTTGGAGGACACTATGTTTTCTCACTTGCTTTTTTTCTTCCCTCACCTCCTCAGAAGCAGCCGCCTGGGCCAGTCTTTCCCTAAAACAAGAGGTACAGTGATGGTACACCTGCAGTCATGATTCAGGTTGCAGGAATTTTCCAGTGAGAGAGAGACTGCAGCATGCTATGGTTTCTTCTTTTAGTTGGTCATAGTCATCCAATTCCTCTGCCAAGTGCAAAGTAGACTCGCTGAGCATCTCCCATGTGAAGGGGAATAATGATGCCACTCCAATCTCGCCTCAGCCATCCTTCCTGCTCCACTGACCGCTCGAACATCTGGAGAAAGCCTCAAGGTTGTCATGAGGAGTGAGTTTTGCTAAGAGGTGCATGGGTCCCTGCATGGGTCATGCAGCAGCACTTCCCTTCCTCCACACTGTTGTAGGCATGTGAGCCCTGCTGTGGTCGCCTGGAGTCCCAGAATAAGATGCTGTTGTATATTTTATTGAATACTCATTTACAGCAAATTTCCCAGGTATTGTTCCAGGGTGTCTTAAGCATTCTCCAGCAGTGTAAGTGAGCAGTGAGTGAAAAACAGATGCCAAAAGTCAGTTGTTGCAGTGCGAAAAAACAAAAAAGTCTTTTATTTTTACTTTTGGTTTTGAAAAAACATGCAAGAGAAAAGAAAAAAAAGAGTCACTTCTGACTCACTTCTAAGTTAGGTTGTATCAAAGCTGGGAGGTGGATGCCCCCGTGCAGATGAGTCAATCTCTGGGTCACTGCAAGGTTCACAGTCAGACATGGCACTGTGATGAGCCGTACAGGACAAGACGGAAGGTGAATGAGCCACGATGTGAACGAGCACTGGCCTATATAGCGGCCCCGCCCCTTCACACACCTGCAGAAGGGGAGGCCGCCTACGTAGGGAATATAAAATAGAGGCTTAGTCTAAATTAAAGATAATAGTCATAGACATACAGGTTTATGATATATTTGCCTTAAGGGTTCTTGAAAAATTGTCTATGACTATTATCTTTAATTATATATTTTTAATATCTTATATTATACAGTATATCTTATCTTATATATCTTATACATTTTTAATATCTTTAATTATATATGTCAATTATAATTATATATTAAATTATGTTACAAAAATGTCAGTGTTTGTCCATAAATGTAATCAATAAACACAGGACATGATGTTAAACTGTCCCTAGTGCCAAAGAAAGAGGGAAGGTGGTGAGCGCTTCCACAAGCTTTCCTTGATGAAAATTGATGACAATTGATATATGGCCTATAATGTGTTTGGTTTAATCTGTGTTTGATTCCTGGTTGGACTATGGTGGAGCGGTGACTCTTGTGCCTGTTTAAGATCTTGTGCCTGTCTTTTCTTGGCTTAGGCTGTAGAATTTGAAAATATACACACATGGACAAAATTGTTGGTACCCTTCGGTCAATGAAAGAAAAACTCACAATGGTCACATAAATAACTTTAATCTGACAAAAGTAATAATTTTAAAAAATTCTATGAATAACCAATGAAAGTCAGACATTGCTTTTCAACCATGCTTCAACGGAATTATTTAAAAACATAAACTCATGGACAAAAATGATGGTACCCCTAGAAAATAGTGAAAATAATGTGACCAAAGGGACATGTTAATTCAAGGTGTGTCCACTAATTAGCATCACAGGTGTCTACAATCTTGTAATCAGTCAGTGGGCCTATATATAGGGCTCCAGGTAGTCACTGTGTTGTTTGGTGACATGGTATGTACCACACTCAACATGGACCAGAGGAAGCAAAGGAAAGAGCTGTCTCAGGAGATTCGAAAGAAAATTATAGACAAACATGTTAAAGGTAAAGGCTATAAGACCATTTCCAAGCAGCTAGATGTTCCTGTGACTACAGTTGCACATATTATTCAGAAATTTAAGATCCATGGGACTGTAGCCAACCTCCCTGGACGTGGCCGCAGGAGGAAGATTGATGACAAATCAAAGAGACGGATAATCCGAATGGTAACAAAAGAGCCCAGAAAGTCTTCTAAAAAGATCCAAGATGAACTTCATGCTCAAGGAACATCAGTGTCAGATCGCACCATCTGTCGTTGTTTGAGCCAAAGTGGACTACATGGGAGACGACCAAGGAGGACACCATTGTTGAAAACAAATCATAAAAAAGCCAGACTGGAATATGCCAAACTACATGTTGACTTCTGGGAGAATGTCCTATGGACAGATGAGACAAAAATGGAACTTTTTGCCAAGGCACATCAGCGCTATGTTCACAGACAGAAAAATGAAGCATATCAAGAAAAGAACACTGTCCCTACTGTGAAACATGGAGGAGGCTCTGTTATGTTCTGGGGCTGCTTTGCTGCATCTGGCACAGGGTGTCTTGAATCTGTGCAGGGTACAATGAAATCTCAAGACTATCAATGGATTCTAGAGAGAAATGTTCTGGCCAGTGTCAGAAAGCTGGGTCTCAGTCGCAGGTCATGGGTCTTGCAACAGGACAATGACACACAGCTAAAACACCCAAGAATGGCAGGAGTCCGGTGGCGATCGGCCGCGGCTTTGGTCCGTCTGCTAGCCCGGGCCAAGGCCTCCTTAGCATTTCTCCAGGTGCGCCGGCAACGTTGAACAAAAGCCAAGGCAGACGGGACCGCCGCTTCGGGTTCCTGTGAAGGGAACAGAGGGGGTTGATAGCCAACAGAACACTGAAATGGTGACATACCTGTGGCAGAAACTGGTAGAGTATTATGGGCATACTCCACCCAGGACAGCTGTTGACTCCAAGAGGTCAGATTATGGGATGCCAGGCAGCGGAGAGCACGTTCCAAATCCTGGTTAGCCCGCTCAGACTGCCCATTGGTCTGGGGATGGAATCCAGATGACCGACTCGTTGAGGCCTCGATCTGTCTGCAAAATTCCTTCCAAAACAGAAAGACGAACTGTGGGCCCCTATCGGAGACCACGTCAACCAGAAGACCATGAATCCGGAATACTTGGTCAACCACCACCTGAGCCATCTCTTTGGCAGAGGGGAGCTTGGGGAGAGGGATGAAGTGGGCTGCTTTGGAGAAGCGGTCCACTACCGTGAGAATGACGGTGTTGCCCCTCGACTTGGGGAGGCCAGTGACAAAATCAAGAGCCAGATGTGACCACGGGCGGGCGGGGGTGAGTAATGGCTGAAGCAGACCAGCGGGAGGCGAAGATGAACTCTTGTTTTGGGCGCAAACTGAGCAAGCTGCCACGAACTGCCTGACATTCCTGGCCATGGAAGGCCACAAAAATCGCTGGCGGATGGAGACCAGCGACCTCCGAACTCCTGGGTGACAAACTAGCCTGGATGAGTGACCCCACTGGATGACTTTGGAGCGCAGTCTCAAAGGAACATACAACTTGCCCGCTGGAACCCCTCTGGGTATTCGGCACTTCCGCAGGGCCTCCTGAACCTCCCTCTCGACATCCCACAAGAGGGCGGCCACCACAACGCCTTTGGGCAGGATGGTGTCAATAGAAGCCTCCCTCTCGGGGGTCTCATACAGGCGAGAAAGGGAGTTCCTGTCCTTTTTAGACCCAGGCCTGTAGGAGAGAGTAAAATTAAAATGGCTGAAGAAAAGGCACCAGCGGGCCTGTCTAGAATTTAGTCTCTTGGCCAAATTGATGTACTCTAAATTTTTGTGGTCAGTCCAGACCATGAATGGTTGGGCTGCGCCCTCCAGCCAGTGACGTCACTCACCCAAAGCCAGTCTGACTGCCAACAACTCCCGATTACCTATGTCGTAGTTCCGCTCAGTGGGGCTCAGGCGGTGGGAAAAGAAGGCACAAGGATGCACCTTACCATCCCGAAGAGAGCGTTGTGACAGGACCACGCCCACTCCAACATCGGAAGCATCCACCTCAACAATAAACTGTTGTTCAGGATCTGGAGTAGACAAGACAGGAGCAGAGACAAACCGGGACTTTAATTTATCAAAGGCCTCCTGGGCCTCATTACCCCATCTAAACAGTACCTTTGTAGAGGTGAGCGCTGTTAAGGGTGCAGCCAGCTGACTGAAGTTCTGGATGAAGCGCCAATAAAAGTTGGCGAACCCCAAGAACCGCTGCAGAGCCTTCCGAGAGTCAGGAGTTGGCCACTCAGCTACCGCCCTTATTTTAGCAGGGTCGGCTCTGATCTCACCCACCGAAATCACAAACCCCAAGGACAAAACCGACCTTGCATGGAAGACGCACTTCTCCGCTTTCACGAATAGTTGGTTCTCCAAAAGCCGTTGCAACACCTGGCGGACATGCCGAGTGTGTACCTGCAAAGAGGGAGAAAATATCAGGATGTCATCTAGGTACACAAAGACAAATTGATTTACCATGTCTCTCAGCACATCATTGACCAGGGCCTGGAAGACAGCAGGGGCATTGGTCAGACCAAACGAAAGGACCCGGTATTCAGTGTCCCGTGGGCATGTTGAAAGCTGTCTTCCACTCATCTCCCTCCCGAATGCGGATTAGATGGTAGGCGTTGCGCAGGTCGAGCTTGGTGAAGACCTTGGCTCCCTGCAAGAGTTCGAAAGCTGAAGACATAAGAGGGAGGGGGTACCTGTTCGTAACCGTAATGTCATTCAACCCACAATAATCAATGCAAGGACGCAGGGAACCATCCCTCTTCTTGACAAAGAAGAACCCCGCACCCGCAGGAGAGGAGGAGGGACGGATGAGGCCGGCTTTGAGGGACTCACTGGTATATGTGTCCATGGCCTCTCTTTCTGGACCTGAAAGGGAATATAAATTACCCTTGGGCGGAGAAGTGCCTGGGAGGAGCTCAATAGCACAGTCGTAAGGGCGGTGAGGAGGCAAGGACATGGCCCGGGACTTGCTGAACACCAGACGCAGGTCGTGGTACTCCGCCGGGACCCCAGATAGATCAGCAACCTCCACCTGCATCACAGGACAAACAGAACCAGAAAAAGGGGCAGAACCAAGACAAGAAGCAAGACAATTTTGGCTCCAAGACAAAACAGAATTTCCAGACCAATCAACATGAGGGCCATGTTGTGCCAACCAGGGGTGCCCCAAAACTATAGGAACACTAGGAGAGTCTAGAACGTACAACGTGGTTTCCTCACGGTGATTGCCAGAGACCACTAGGCTAACCTTGGGTGTCTGATAAGAGATGGTAGTAATTAAGGTCCCGACACTGAAGTCTTCCCGTATTGGACCAATACAGACAAAAGGGTGCGAGAGGAGGGGGATTGTGAAAAAGGAATAGTGCTCACCAAGGCCCCCGGCTTCACTGAGGAGCTTTGGCTTTTTGCTGGGCAGGCTGCTACAAAGTGGCCTGGCTTCCCACAATAAAGGCACAAGCCCTTGGTCAGACGCAGTTGTTTCTCCTGGGGTGTGAGACGAAGGCGTCCCACCTGCATGGGTTCAGGTTCTGGCAGGTCAGCAGTCGCCTAGGGAGAGTGGGAACCTTCCCCCCAACTAGGGAAGCGGATCATCCAGCGCTGGTGCCGACAACAGAGGCGAGCCTCGATGCAGAGCGCCAGATTGACAAGATCATCAAGGTCGTGTGGCAAGTCGTGAGTGGCCAGTTCATCCTGTATGTCCTCCTCAAGGCCGGCCTGGAACATTGCCCGACAGGCGGCCTCATTCCAGTCACAGGAGGCTGCTAAGGTGTTGAACTGGATGGCAAACTCCGTGACTGAACGACCTGCCTGATGAAGCCGTGCGAGCTTGTCCGCTGCCTCCTGTCCTCTGACCGACCGGTCAAAAAGTCTCATCATCTCCTGCCGAAGATTGTTAAACGAGTCACAGCATGGGGACCTGGCCTCCCAGACAGAAGTTCCCCGAGCCTTGCCCGTAAGGAGAGTCAAGACAAATGCCACTCTTGTCTCTTCCGCCGCAAACGTGCGTGGCTGGAGTGCGAACACTACTGAACATTGGGTCAGGAAGGCTCGACAGGAGTTGGGGTCCCCGTCATAGGGAGGTGGGTTGTTACAGCGGGGTTCATGCTCATGACGGAAGGAGAGGTGGGCCGCACCTGCTTGGGCGCCCTCTCGCTGGAGTTCCTGGATGCGAGCAGTAAGGTCCGCCACTTGGTTGGCGAGGAACTCGACCACTCGAGTGGTGCTGGTCATACGGGTCTAATGCTGGCCTTGGAGCACCCCCTGTTGGGCCACTGCTGATCTGATGGGACCGGGACCAGCTGCGTGCATGTTGGTCAGATTGTTCTGTCAGGGAAACAGGACAGACACAATTGCAGGTCTCCTTCAGGGTATTATTTATTTGTTTTTCCAGGCAATGCCTTGACTCAGGCAAAAAGACAAAACAAAAAACAAAAACAGAAAAACTGAGCTACTCTCTTGAAGTAAAGACACAGGAGTGCCAATGTCCCAGGAAACAAAAACCACTCCGAAGAGGGAAAAAGGCCTTGACTCAAAACCCAAAAACAAGAAAACAAAAACCACTCCTAAGAGGAAAAAGAGTCTTGACTAGGAGACGTGGCTGTAGTTCCTTCGGCGGTGAGTGAAATCATCTTGATAGAATAATAAAGAGGAAGTGGGAGGGGTGGTAGTGATGTCACAGAGACACGGGCAAATGGCAAAGGATCAAAACAAAGGCCATGTGCTTGAATAGCCATGTAAACACAGGATACAAGGGGGGGAAACTTAAATCATAGAGATCAGACCAGGAGTTTGACAAAAGGCATCATGTTTGCAGGTTTGTTTTTACACAGAGGAATTCCTTTAAACCCAAGTTCTGACTGCATGAGTCTATCTCTTTTTTTTTTTTTTAAGGAAAACTGTTGGCCCATGTCTTTTCTCTCCTTTGATGTCCTTAACTGTGTATGCTGTTTGTTGCATATTGTCATTGAGAACTTTTAAATGTTGCAGATGTCTTGTTTAATAGCATTTTCATTTACGTTTGTATATATTTAACATTTGTGGAATAATTTATTCATTGTCAGTTCTTTGTAACCTGTTTTAAGTCTTCTCTAAGGTAAAATCTTGAGGACAGATGATTTATGTTGTTAAATATTGTGCAAGGTCACGAGGTTAAAGTTCAACACTGCCATTTGAACCTTTGAGAAAAGCTTTTACACTGCTGTTGAGGGAATAAAATAAATGTATGTTGCTCTGCAAATGGACAACTGCCAAAATGCAACAAATGTAAATGTACGTATATATAATGTATAATGTAAGTGATAACAGAAATGTATCTTTGACCATTCTATGAAGATCAATCCCCTGATAGGAGATCAAGGTAAGACTCAAGATGAGTCTTAAAGTTTAAGCTTGATACATGGATCAGATTCTTAGTACAATCACCCAGAAAGCCAGCAAAAAAAGTATAATTTGAACATGTTTGAATTTTCATGTGTGTTCATCCATTCTCCCCAATCTCTTATGGGTGCATTTGGATTGTTTTACTCTCTTGTTTATCCACAATGCAACAAAATTTTGCCCAAATCATAGACTGCATAAGCAATCTACAGTCCAAGTAGAGTAGCATGTTGTTCCTTCCCAACTTCTAAATGTCATCAACAGACTCTATTGTTCCCTTAGACTTCTCTGAATAAAAGAGAACAAAAGATGAAACTTTTGTTTTTCTGGTTCTCTGTCTTTTATGCCATTTCTTCCTTTGAAGTTCTGCCATTTTACGTCTTATGCATGACATCTTTTGAAAGCTCAGTTAATAAAGATAGAGTCTGGTTCATGGAATATAATTGCCTTTTTTATTTCACATAGTCACACAGTATTGCTGGATGAATTATATGTGTCATATTTGGCATGATAATGTGCTAGAGTACTTATTAACACTGCATTATGTAGGCGGTGATTGTCAGAGTGGTGACACTTGTTTCAAGAGTTTTGGATTCTCTCATTCCTCTACATTGGATATGTCAGTGGCAGATTCAGAGAGGAGTGATCGATCCCTCTGGCGCCCCTGGGAACAAAAACCATACAACAAAGACTCAAAGGTGCCTCCATAGTAAGGCAAATGTGATAAAATACCCATTTGAGTTTCCCCTCAGTATAACAAATGTGATAAAAATGCCCTTTAATATGCCCCCACAGTAAAGCAAACATGATAAAATGCTCTCTCTAAGGTGGCCTCACAGTAAAGTAAACATGATAAAGTGACATCTAAGGTCTGCACAAAGAAGAAAACGTATCAAAGTTCTGTAATGGCCATATTAATTATGAGTAAATCAGGTAGTGCTCCAGAGTATCTTTTTATGTGACAGTACAGAATGAAGTGCCCTCATTGGTGTCTTTCAGTAAAAAAAAAAATATATATATAGTGCCCAGTTAAATACCCCCATAAGCAAGAAGCAAGAGATAAAGTGACCTTTAGATGACGATAAAATGGCATGCACCAGCGAAGGACCTGGGAAAAAAAGAAATAACGAAAGAAAAGCATTGTGAATATTACTATGTCTTATAGTTACTATGTCCTGTAAGATGTTGTTACAATGGACTAACTGGAAATTATGGTAAAAAGTGATGTATTATTTATGGAGGCAGACCAACAGTAAAGCACCAACAAAACCTTCTTTAGGTCGTAGCTGTAGTTGCTTCAGCACTTACTACTGCACTCAGCCACACCTTCTTTAGATTTTTTTTTACATTGTTATATTTTTTTAGATTGTTATATTGCTCCTGTCACCAGCAGCAAACTTTCCCGGTTATTGTGAGAGCACTGAATACTTACCAGTATCATACTTTCACTATGAAACTATGTTGATCCTTATAAATGCATGCACATAACAATCAGCATCACATGAAAAATAAATTAATTAATAAAAATCTGATTATTATTATTATTATGATTATTATTATTAATACTACTACTAATAATAATAACAACAAATAAATAAAAACACAACAGCAATTTAACAAATATTTTAGTGAGAAGCTGCCAACATGATAACAACAACAACAAAAAAAAGGTAGAAGATGTTAGAAACTTAAGGGACCGTGGCTGCGGTCGGATGTGAAAGATTATATGTTTTATGAAAGTCTTTCTAACTCTCAAAAACAATGTTTTCCCAGACTTGTCCTAACAGTGGGTGTCATTGCTATGTTGTTTCAACTATATTACAACAGCTTTAGGGTTCCTGAGAAGTTAGTCACACTCAAAGTTGTTGTTTTTCAACCAGGGGCTTCTTTCTTAGAAAAGCAGCCTTTCCGTCTTTGGCAATATAAAACACATTTTACAGTAGACATTTTCCACGGTGTTTCAGAAGCTTCCGGTTCATGGCAGGCCTGAATTGTTTCTGTAGTTTCTGGATTGTTTCTGATTATCCAAACCAATTTTCTCTCAACTGAGCAGCTTGAGCAACATCCTGAGTCTTCTTCCAGACCTCGAAAAAGTGGCTCCACCTCCCATTTGTTTCAACCGATCTTGGAAGCTGCAATTGTTTAGAAATGGTGTCAAAAGACATTGATTACTTGTGTAAATCTTTCCTTTCTCAGATCTGCACTGAATGCCTTTCCTACTGTACTGTCTGGTCAATCCAATGAATACACATAGAGTTACCAATTGTAGTCATTCTCTAACAATATGCTAAATGGACAATGTGTCACGAACTAACCGGAGATGAACCAGAAGACTAGTAGTTAGCCCTGTAGCGTGGATGGTAAACCCAAACGCGGAAGTAGCGCGAGCAGGCAGGATAACCACGCTGGTTATTATAAGAACTCTCCCGAAGCGAGAGCAAGAGTTTACACAAATAAACCCGCGTTCTAAATACACACCCAATCGAAAGCGAAACCCAAGAAAGTGAGTACTGACGTTTAGACGAGTGAAGCGTCGGCGATATCATGGGCAAACTCAATGACTGAGCAATGTGAAGCACCATCTTGTTTCCTTTTATGCTTCCTGAAACCCGACTGTATTACTTCCGGGTCCTAGTGGGTGACGTAGTGAAGGGTTTAAGTTGAGATGTGTGGAATACCGGGTGGATCCGGAGCGCCGCAGGCAGCTGGAGCCGGTAGGTGACAGGGTTAATCCGGAGGTTGATGCGGTATAGTCCGATGAATCTGGGTGATAGTTTCCGTGATTCAGTCTGCAGGTGTAGATTTCTTGTTGATAACCATACCTTGTCACCTACTTGGTACATTCGTCCCGGTGGGTGTCGACGGCGATGTTGAATGGTGTAGCGGGTGTTAGCAAGTCGGATGGCGTTGTTTGCTCGTCTTCAGAGCCGTCGCCACCGGCGAACCAACTGTTGGGCAGTTGGAGTCGATCAGACGGCAGAAGGCCTTCCAGAACCTGGAGGTGAACTGGGGCCCCCTGTCCGAGACGATGTCCTTTGGGAACCCATGCAGGTGGACTACGTGCTCTAATATCAGCTCAGCTGTCCTTTTGGCTGACGGGAGACCGGGGAGGGCCACCAGGTGTACAGCTTTGGAGAACCGGTCGACGATGGTGAGGATGGTGTCCTTTCCTTCGGAAACCGGCAGGCCCGTGATGAAATCAACGGCAATGTGTGTCCAGGGCCGGCGGGGAACTGGGAGTGGCTGAAGTTTCCCTGGTGATGGCTGGTTGCTGTCCTTGAACCTGGCACACACTGGGCACGCCTGGACGAACTCGTCCACGTCCCTCCTCATATTTGGCCACCAGAAGGCGCGTTGAATGAAGAGTAGCGTGCGTCGCCTTCCGGGGTGTCCTGAAATTGGGGAGGAGTGTCCCCATTGGAGGACGTCGGTCTTGATGGAGTCGGGGACATAGAGACGACCAGGCGGCACACCTGCTGGTTTGATCTCCGCAGTCTGTGCCTGGCGAACCTCCGTTTCCAAATCCCAGTTAATTGGTGCAAGGATCTTGGTGGGTGGTAGGACAGGCGCGGGGTCCGCCCGGGGGACGTCTTCTTCGTGCTGTCGTGATAGAGCGTCGGCCTTGGTGTTCTTGGACCCTGGGCGGTATGACAGGTGGAAGTTATAATTTTCGAAAAACAATGACCACCGCACCTGTCTGGGGTTGAGTTGTTTCAATGTGCGGATAGTAATGAGGTTCTGATGGTCGGTCCAGACGATGAACGGCTCTCTGGTGCCCTGGAGCCAGTGTCGCCATTCCTCCAAGGCCCACTTTATGGCCAGCAGCTCGCGGTCCCCTACTCCAATATCGCTGCTGAGTGGAGTCAAATTTCTTGGAGAAAAAACTGCAAGGGTGCAGTTTTTGGTCTGGACCTCGCTGGGAGAAAACGGCTCCGGCGCCCACATCCAAAGCGTCCACCTCCACAACGAATGGTTTGTCAGCATCCGGGTGAGGAAGGATGGGGGCAGTGGTGAAGCGGCAACAGAGTTTGTGGAAGGCGGAGATGGCGGTGGAGGTGAGATGGAAGGGGTGAGATGAGGGGCGAGTCAGAGCGGTTAATGGGGCTGCAACTGTACTGTAGTCCCGGATAAAGCAACGGTAGAAGTTAGCAAACCCGAGAAATCGCTGGAGTTGTTTGAGAGTCTTGGGTAGGGGCCAATGACTCACAACTTCCAGTTTCTGCGGGTCCATGGCCACACCCTGGGACAAGATGACAAAACCCAGGAACGTGGTGGAGCGCTCGTGAAAAGCGCACTTTTCCAACTTACAGTACAGTTGGTGTGCGAGGAGTCTCTTTAGGACCGCCCTGACGTGCTGGACGTGTTCATTGATGGTTCGGGAGTAAATGAGGATATCGTCCAGGTAGATGAACACCCAGCGGCCTAACATGTCTCTGAGAACGTCGTTGATAAATTGTTGGAATACCGCGGGTGCATTGCAGAGACCAAAGGGGATGACCAGGCTTTCATAGTGTCCGGTAGGGGTGATGAAGGCCGTCTTCCACTCATCGCCCTCTCTGATGCGCACCAAGTTGTAGGCGCTCCAGAGATCCAACTTAGTGAAAATGGTGGCACCAGAGAGGGCGTCCAGGGCAGAGTTGGTAAGAGGCAACGGGTGTCGGTTCTTGATGGTGATGTTGTTGAGTCCTCGATAATCGACACAGGGATGAAAACTACCATCGCGTTTCTTGACAAAAAAGAACCCCGCGGCGGCAGGTGAGGAGGAGGGCCGGATGGTACCATGGTGAAGTCCGCTGGAGACATACTCCTCCATTGCCTGCATCTCGTTCTTGGATAGGGAATAGTGGTGGCCGCGGGGTGGGATGGAGCCTGGCTGAAGGTTGATCGCCAGGTCGTAGGGGTGATGTGGAGGTAGATGGGTGGCATGTTTCTTGCAGAAGACTTCAGCCAGGTCCTGGTAGTCTCGTGGGATGTTATCTGTGTCGACATCGGGGACCTCGGTCTCCCTAGAGCACGTCCCAGCCTCGGCCCATAGGCATAGTTCGTTGCAGGTCGGTCCCCATTGTAGGATCCGATTTTGGGTCCAGGAGATGAGTGGGTCGTGACGCAGTAGCCATGGGTGTCCCAGGATGATAGGTGGTGACGGAATGGAGGTGATGTAAAGCTGGATCTGTTCCTGATGCTGGTTAATGACGAGGGTGATAGGCTGGGTTCGGAGGGTGATGGGACTGGAGGAGAGGGGCCGACCATCACCTGATGTAATGGTTACGGGCTGGGATAACGCCTCTGTCTTTACCCCCAGTCTTTTGACATAAGAAGAGTCAATGAAGTTGCCCGCGGCACCGGAATCGATGAACGCGGTACTTCCAACTTGTTTGTGGTCAAACTGGAGGTGTACTTTTACCGTGAGACGGTAATCATCGGTCAAGGTGGTGGAGAGGGAGATGGAACCCGGTGAGCCACTCTCATTTCTCACCGGGTCTACGCGTTTCCCGGTCGCAGAGGACAGATGGCTCGGTGGTGTGTAGCAGATCCACAATACGCGCAGAGCACCTCTCTGAATCGGCGTTCCCGTTCCCGAGTCTCCCCAGTCGGTCTGCACAGCAAGGGTACGAAACTCCGCGGTGTAGAGGCTCACGGACGACCCTCCCTGCCGTAGGTGATATAGTTTGGAGTCGGTCTCCACCTCAGCAGCAGGATGTTCGAAGGTGAGTTTGAGTTGGCGGGTGAATTCCGTGTATGAGTAGGCGACGTCTGAATCTGAGCGAAGAACTGCCGTGGCCCACTCAGCTGCCTGCCCGGATAGCAACGAGACGAGAAGAGCAATGCGCAGTCGGTCTGTGGAGTACCTGGCGGAATTGAACTCAAACACGAGATCCAATGCGGTTAGAAAAACACTGCACTTCCCATCTGTGCCATCCCATTTATCCGGTAAAGCCAGAAAAACATCAGAAGATGGGGAGGGAGGTGGCGGTGCAGCAGCCGCTGCGATGGGCGTGACAACAGCCGGCTGAGCGGCCGCCCTGCGGAAGGTCGCATTCTCCTGTCGCAGCTCTGCCACCTCGCGGCGCAAGACCGCGACGTCTTGGAGCTCCTTGTGGAGAGACGCGACTTCACCACGGAGCTGATCGATCAACTTGGCGTGCTGGTCAACCACATCACAGAGGCGAGCAAATTCCGTTGGGTGCACTGCTGATGGCTTAGTCATTCTGTCATGAACTAACCGGAGATGAACCAGAAGACTAGCAGTTAGCCCTGTAGCGTGGATGGTAAACCCAAACGCAGAAGTAGCGTGAGCAGGCAGGATAACCACGCTGATTATTATTAGAACTCTCCCAAAGCGAGAGCAAGAGTTTACTCAAATAAACCCGCGTTCTAAATACACACACCCAATCGAAAGTGAAACCCAAGAAAGTGAGTACTGACGTTTAGACGAACGAAGCGTCGGCGATAGCATGGGCAAACTCAATGACTGATCAATGTGAAGCGCCATCTTGTTTCCTTTTATGCTTCCTGAAACCCGACCGTATTACTTCCGGGTCCTAGTGCCGGTCGTGTTACAAGTGTGCATGACACAATGTATCTATTTATTTATTGACCTTTTTCTTTTTTGCCCTTGCCCCTTAGACAACATGCGGCCATTATTGTGTCATGTTTTTTTACATTGTTGGTTTTATCAGCTATGTGTCAAAGATACTGTAGTATTCCAAATACAATAATATCCATTTATAAAACAGACCAAGCTTAAGTGCCTTAATCTTTTTCCCTCTTCATTGATAAATGATAAATGTTCATTGCAATCATGGAGTAGATATAGTAGGGATTGCTTTCCACCATGTGTGTCAGCTGAAATTGTATATGTACATTTACAGAAGGAAGAAAGACCCTGCTGTGGCTAGGTCTTCATTTTTTTATATAATAGTTTTATTTTTCTGTATGCAGAGAAAGAAATATAACATTGCAAAGAGAACCACGAGCTATAAAAACCACTGACAATGTAAGGATACAGTAGAATAGACAAGATATCATCTCCCTTCCTTTCTCTGTGTGCATGTAATATGCTACGATCTTTTTCTGTGAGTCCCTCTGTGCTGGGGTCTGCTTTTGGCCAGCTGGAAATGTAATAAGAGCAGGCCTTTGGGCAGGATGCATAATGTGGTTTCCATTCTCTCTCTCTCTCTCTCTCTCTCTCTCTCTCTCTCTCTCTCTCTCTCTCTCTCTCTCTCTCTCTCTAGCAGGCTCATAAAGCATCTGCAGGACTTGAGCCAATTTCATCAGCACCTCTCCTCTCTTTTACTTACTCTTCTCCAGGCTTCTGTCTTACAGTAATAAGTGGTCACAATAAGCACTGTCTCGTTTCTCCTTCTACCACCTGTGGTCATTCTCTCTCACTGTCCACATACCTGCCTTTTACATACTTTCCCTTTCTCTTCCCCTTGGTAGGAAGCAAACTTCTTCTCCTTCGACTTTCTACTCCTTTTGCTTGTGTAATCTCCAGTTTCTCCTGAGTAAATATGGAACCACAGCACATCTTTCCCTGCAGTGTCATTGTCACACTCTGTGTGTGTGTGTGTGTGTGTGTGTGTGTGTGTGTGTGTGTGTGTGTGTGTGTGTGTGTGTGTGTGTGTGTGTGTGTGTGTGTAATTTACCAATCAACCATAACATTAACATGTTAACATTGATTATCAAGCATATACTATTAAACTGGTGACACAATCATGAGCAAGGATCAGGGCTCACCCATGCCCATTAGAACAAATGGCTAGTCTGTCTTTTCCAATCCCATTGTTTAACCCCCCATTGTTTGAATGGACAAGTAGTCACACAAATATGACATAGTTATACTGTCTGGGTTAAAACAAGACGTATCGGTGTGCACACATACCTTTTCAGAGGACAGATGTGTCTACATTAGAATCAGATAAAAGTCATTTGTAATTACAAACCAGAACCATCATGGCATGCAAAAAAAGAAAAAAGAACAACAAAAAAAAAACAGAATACTGTGGCTAGTAATGGGAATGCAGCCATAGATTAGAACTACTGCTATAGCTTTAAAAATCATTGTTACATGTCATGCAATAAATCCTTTGTCATTGTATTTTAATGATGATGCCTCTTAAACTAATTATACATAAGAGACACTCAAGGTGCATTAATGTTCATTTGTTAAATCTGACTGCTGCTTTTTCAATGTACAAAACTAGGCCTGACACAGAATATGAAGAATAAGAGGAATTAAATATTATATTGTGAGAGCAGTGATGGGTTTTAGCACTTTAAGCAAATACTAGTTTATCAGTAACAGACAAGTTCATTGTTAGAAATACCACATGGAGGTAATCTGGCTGCTTGCATGCTTATAAAATTAGAATTATTTTCAAAGATCAGCATTTTGTAATCTGTTGTAAAGCAGCATGTATATCTGTATAGCTCAATAATGAAACTATTAGGGTCAAGCAAAAAATTATATCATAATACATTGATGGCATAATAAAAAAGATGTTAACTGTTACACACACACACACACACACACACACACACACACACACACACACACACACACACACACACACACACATACACACACACTTAGTAGTGTCCAAGAATGTGTCTGGGATTCAGTGTCCAAAAATTGCCAATTTGTGTGTGCGTGTTTGTGTTTTCACACAGCACTAGTTATGACAGAATTCCGGGGTTTTATTCAGCTTTAAAGGACAATAAAAATAAGGAGGAATTCCTGTTGGAGCTATCGTAAGTGGGATTGAAAAATCTGTCACACACACCTCCTACACTTTCCTTTTAGTTCTCCTGTATTTCTTTACTACTTTGTTATTATCTAGTCCCCTGAATTCAACATTTGTGAAATGCAGGCCCTTTAAATGCACAAACTTTCAGCATTACCTGCTCCACAAAAGCGAGACCTAACCAGTAGGATTCATTTGGTTCCCTTAATGGTCTGTGGTATATGGACAGCAATTGTGTGGTTGTGTGTGTGTGTGTGTGTGTGTGTGTGTGTGTGTGTGTGTGTGTGTGTGTGTGTGTGTGTGTGTGTGTGTGTGTGTGTGTGTCTGTGTGTGTGTGTGTGTGTGTGTGTGTGTGTGTGTGTGTGTGTGTGTGTGTGTGTGTGTGTGTGTGTGAGTGCGCAAGAGTTTAACTGAGAGCAGTGTACACCTGGCTGCCCATAAGCCTGAGGAATCAGTCTCAGCTAAGAGGATTGTGTGTGAGAGAGTGAGCATGTGAGGGAGGATGAGGTGGGTGGAAGAGGTGAGACAAGAGTGATGAAGAGTGACAGAGAGCAAACGAGGTAGTGATGAAGAGCGCTTGAGGCAGGCAGGAGATCGCAAAGTACAAAATGAGATCAGTTCAGCGCTGTAGGTGGCCATTTTAACAGCTCTTATTTTTCTGCATATGTGTGGGTGAAAGTTGTACCAAAGGCATGTTATACATCCATGCTTAATAATTGTGCCTCTCAGTGTTGTTACTGCATCTTGCAACCTGCATCCTGGACCCCTTATAATAATAATAATAAAATAAAAAAAACAGACATTACAGCAAAGTTGGAAGTCTAGGCTGCGCTGTGTGGGATAAGGACAGCTTTATTTAATTTGCTGTGACTCACCAGATTTCCATTCAATCTTCTCAAAATGATTAGTTATTCTCTCTCTTCCATGATCTGATGTCACTCTGATGCCCTCGCTCAGCAATTATTCTGTGTACATTTATGCATGTCCTTTTGAAACTATATTTATGAGAAGTGCTCTTATTGCATACTTGAAATGCTAAACATTATTTGGCATTTCTAGTTAGTATTTTACAGTAAAGTTTATGATGGATAACAACTGTGATGGTAAAAACAGTCAGGCTACTTGAAGATGTAGTGAGAAGCCTAAAAGTCATAAATAAAGTGCTAAACACACAATGCTAGTTTAGGCCTAGTTTAGGCCAGTTTAGAGAAAACAGATGTGGCTGGAAGAGAATAATCAGCTGCTCTCCTTGAGAAGTTGACACAGAAAAAAAAGGATGCAGTCCTGCCACCAAGTAAGAAGAATTGAATGCACATATGAAGTGCTAATTTGGTTTCCTTGTTAGTTTTCCTGGTTTTACCGGATGGCACCAACCTGTTAGACAGCCCACATTTTCAGCACACTTTCCACTTGGGTCTAGATGAGCTCAAATTTTCTTAAACTCATTAATAGATCACAAATCTCTTGTTATTATCAATTTCTTACTTATGTGTTATAGAAATGTGGCCAAATATGATTAGACTATTCAGAACAAACAAATAATATATAATAATAAAGTACAATAACAAATATAAGTTGGAGGTGCCTGGGGAAGACTATTGGTATGCATCAGATTTGGAACCTGTGGGAAGCAACAAAGCAAGAATCAGAATTCTCTTGCTCTCTCTTTGCAAACACAAAAATACACAACTATAAGCTAGGATAATACACCACATGTGTAAAGGTTTACATATGGCCTACTGAAGCTGCTGCTCACCATTCACACATGCTCCCCTAACAACATACCCCCACTGCCTGACTCATGCCAGCCCACATGTGGAAATATGCCAAATTCATCTGTGCCCCCAGTTTGTGGATCACCTACAGATGTGGCCATTAAGAATGCATGTCTCAAGGAAAGGGATCTCACAAGCTGCCGCGGGCAGCAGTGAAGTTCTCAGACACATGTCGTACATTACCTGTAGGGGCAGTCATGTTTTAATTTGCGTGTCTACTGAAGCCGATAATGTGTTACTCTCTCTCTCAGGCGCCTATTGACAGCAAGCGGCAAAGCTCATAAATGTGTCATGTATCAATAATGATTCTTCTTTGACTGAACTTTCTCCATTAATTATTATTATTATTAGTAGTAGTAATAGTAGCAGTAGTGCTGTGAATCTATTATTATTATTATTATTACATGAACAAGGGGGAGCCAGCTTTGCCAATCCCTCATTTTCTCTTTGCAAGTGTTTTTGTAAATGAAATGATATTGGAGCAACCCAGAAAAAAAGATAGGTACACAAACACAATAGCATGCTGTCGCATTGCAAAAGCTAGCGAGTAGCCAATATATATGTGTGCATATATTCATTACATTTCTGGGGGGAGTATGTCTGTATTTGTATCGATAAATCTGATCATGTCTGATTTTCTCCCTAATTTAGTGGTGTCCAATTCCTCCCCATCACTAGGGGGCTCCACTCAGCCAGGAGGGCGAAGACTATCACGTGTTTCCTCCGAACCACGTGATGCCAACCTTATTCCATGCTGGAGACAAACATCAAAAAAGCATGATGATTACTATCATTAAAAAAAACTAAAAAAAACTGAAGTTTTCACTTTGTCTTTTTGTACACACGCGCAGGCAGATTTAAATTATAATAATAATAATTAAAAAAAACACACAAATTTTTAATGGCCACATTTGTAAATAGCTATAGTACCAGATACCAATGAGTGCTCTATGCATCTTGTGGTCTGACATCTTTCATGCAATGGCACCATTCGAACATGGCATGGTTAAAGCAGAGAGTGAAATATTGTAGGTAGTGAATCATAGAATGTCCTTAGGGTAGGACATAATAGAAGTTGAAATCAGTGTGAGTTGCGTGACAGTATTATGCACACAAACAAAACTTGTAGTTGCATGAATTGGCTGTATGAAGTTATACTAATCAGACTGCTCCAATTACAAGAGTTTCAAGCCCCTATAATAGGGCTGTGTAGGACTGTCATAATCTGAAAAGAAAGATAAGATTCTTTTTGCTTATGTTGATGTAAAATGTAAAGAAATAATTAAAGAAAAATTCTGCCCTTCTTTTTCCTCTAAATATAAAAGTGAGTGGACAGCAATTTGTGAAACTATTTTTTGTGCCATGGATGATGATTAAAATTGTCTCAGATATGTGGTACTGTAAAAGCAAAGTTTGATTTATTATTTCTGACATTCTTGACCATGACAAACCCAAATCATCACTGTTTCAAAGCTGCATCTTTGCTGTTACTAAAAAAAATCTAAAGTAGAAATCACCTGTGGAGACAGCATAAGAGATCTTTGTTAATTGACCAACAATCTGTATTACATTTTTGTTCAAATATATCTTTTATGAGCTCCATATCACTCAATGTTAACAAAAAGGCCGCCCTTAGGACACCTCCAGAGCTCCCCTATATTTTGCTGGAAATAGGAGTGATTTTCCTTTTTAGGAATGTTGCTCTTACTCCTATTCCTAAAAGTATGACCGACATGTTGTTACTTTGAGAATTTTATGGACACTTAGAAGTGATTGACTACTCTGAGACGCTTAGTAAATATGGGCCCAAGACTATGTGGTTTCCAATTCAAGTTTGAAAATTAATCTTCACAATCCCAGAACCACACTTTTACAATTTGGCTCTCGTCTCTCAGTGTTGTACACAATGACTCTTAACTGAAAATAAGTAGGAAGCTTTATAAATTACTAGTTAGTATAAAATGTAATAGTGGTAGTAATATAGTAATTACAAGCTAAATAAACGCTAGGAATGTTTTTCTAGTCCTAAATGAACTTTGAGCATGATTCCTATGAGTGATTCTGAGATGCTTAGTAAATATGGGCTCTGGTGAATGTTGTAATCTCTTTCTAGATAAAAATACTGTATGTTAATGGTATCACCTGGTCATTCAGTGCATTTAGGCAGTCAGTAGATTCATTGTATTGTGACTTAATATTGTTGAGTGATTTGTTATGTGATATGGAGAGAGACCGCTGTCATTTTTCTTGCTCATGCACCCCAGGAATGCACAAAGCTCTGCAGCAACCACTAGTCCTCCTGTGCATGGAGCAGGAAATGGCTTCTGCTGCTCTGCTGACAGCATGCCCTCTGCAAGAATGAGATAGTGAGAAGCAGGCTTTTTAATAAATCACAGGCAATGTGTTTTCACATGCTACTACAATTGTCATCTTATTTTTAATGCATACACTTGCTCAGACACTGCTTGGTGCACAAATTATATTGTATACTATTCTTTGTCTCTGCAAACACAAAAACAAGACATTCACACATAACTTGGATAATGTTCCACAGTGGGAAAGGATTAGGGATAATGTGCTGGTTCCACCTGCTGCTCATATTTAAAGATGATATTTGACCACACTGCCCATATCACACTGAGTTTCAGCCATTAAGTTGAAATGGCACACTCCAATGTACAGTATCAATACTGCTGGAGATAAAGCTATATAATTTATGAAATTTTTTGCATCTCAATTTTGATATCAGTACAGATATGCCCAACAATAAAAATCCACAAACACTAGTTTGTGCATATTTATGGAATCCTTCCTTGACTACTGTATGACTTCTTTTATTAGTCATTCTATTGAACTGCTTACAAATTATAATAAATCCTTTACTCTGAAGTCATAGCATTTTGTCCTTTCAAGCCAAGACCAGTCCTTTCTGTATTGAGTACCATGCTCAACAGTTTGAGTTATAGCTTCCAAACTTTGCAATCCACTTCCTCAAAATCTCTTTGATCTGCTTGCTATTTCAAACTTAAAATTAACAATGTACATTGCTATCTGATTCATTAATTTGATTATTAGTAAGATTGGTGTGTTGTGTTTGTGACGAGTGGTTAAAAATCAGAAAGATTTCCCTATCAATATTCTGTTGAAACATCACCAAGTCATGATTAATAAATAGTCTTCTTATTTATTTATTATATAATTTATTTATTTAACGTTTCATGTTTTATTTGCACTGCATTTGTAATGACTAATGTATTTGCCCCTTCCTGTTTTTTTAAATATATTTTTTGAATATTTGTCATGATTGAGATCATGAAACAAATTTTAATATTGAACAAAGATAACCCAAGTAAATACAATATTCAGATTTTAAATGATTAGTTCATTTATTATGGGAAAAACCTACCTGGCCCTGTGTGAAAAAATAAATGCTCTCTAAACCTAATAACTGTGTAACACCACGGGTCTAGAGAGGGTCATATCTGCAGGTAACTGCACCACACAGTTCTGAGCTTCTGATTAGTCCAAGTATTGAAGAAACAGATATGTCTTGATTCGTCGTTTAAAGCTTGTCAAAGACTCAGCTTTACAAACATCTAGAGAAAGTTAATTTCACCACCTTGGTAGAACAGAAAAGAGTCTGTATGAATGTCTTTCTTGATCCCTGGGAGATGGTGGAACGAGGTGAGCAGTGCTGGAGGATTGGACGGAACATGGTGCAGTGTGTGGTGTGATTAGAGCAGAGAGGTAAGTGGGTCCTGGGCCATTTTTAGCTTTGTAGGAGAGCATTAGGGTTTTGAATTTGATGTGGGCAGCTACAGGAAGCCAGTGCAAGATGTGGAGAAGTGGGGTGGTATCGGAGAAGTTGGGAAGGTTGAAAACGAGACGTGCTGCTGCATTCTGGATCAGCTGCAGAGGACGACTGGTGGACAGAGGCAGACCTGCCAGGAGTGAAATGCAGTAGCCCAGCCTTGAAATAACAAGGGACTGAACAAGCACCTAAGACTGTAAAGAAAGAAATGGGCAGATTCTTCTGATGTTTTAAAGAACAAATCGACAAGATTGAGTAAGCTTAGCGATGTAGGGGGAAAATGACAGATGACAGATGATTGTCAGTTGCCCAAGATTGCGGGCAGTGGCCGAAGGAGTGATCTGATTGTTGTCCAGGGATATCACAAGGTCTTAACCTAGGGATGAATCGCCAGGGATGAACAGCAGTTCAGTTTTACACAGATTGAGCTTCAGTTTATCCTGCCATCCAGGATTAGATATCTGCCAGACATGCTGTGATCCAGGTGGAAACTTGAGTGTCTGAGGGGGAAAGGAGAGAATAGGTTGTGTGTCATCTGCATAACAATGGTATGAAAATCCATGTGTTTATATGATCTTACTGTGACCCTGAATACAGGATTAAGTGGTATAGATGAGTGGCTGAGAGAGTGATATGACCTTACCAAGAGACCGGATGTAGAGGGAGAACAGAAGAGGACCAAGTACTGAGCCCTGTGGGAGACCAGTAGAGTGTCTGGGTAGGGCACATGTGGATCCCCTCTATGTCACATACAGTAATACGACCTATCTTCTAGGTAATAAGCACCAGTATGAGAGTAGGTAATAGGAACAAAACAAAGATCATGACAAAAGTAAAAGAAAAATGAACAGACCAAGTCCACGAAAAGAGAAAAGTAAAAGGACAAAGTCCAAGAAAAGACCATGTGGAAATAGTGTGCTAAAAGAAAAAAGATAAAGAAAAGAGAAAACCCATGAAAAGAATAACAAAAGGGAGTTTTGTGTTTCAGTTGAAAAGAGACTCCCATTTTGAGAAGACCAGTTTGTTTTCATTGTGTCCATTTTGTGTTCAATTAATAAACCCACGTTATCTCTGAACAGAAAGGGCTTTCCTTTAAAGTGTGTATAATCACTCCTGCAGCTCACATTACACTGCTCCCTTCTGAAGGCCTGCACAAAGGCTCTTATATAAACTGTAACATCTCACGACATGTTTTGGATTATTGTCCTGCTGCATAGCCTGGATGGCCAGACATTCTTTAAGATTTTCTGGTAAAGCTCAGAGTTCATGGTTCCATCAATTAAGACCTCCAGGTCCTGAAGCTGCAAACATCACACCACAACCTCAATGTTTGACTTTTGGGGATCAAAAAACTCTTGTCTCATCCGTCCACAGAATGTTTGCCCAAATGTCTATAATGCGGATAATCAAGATGCTTATTGGTAAATGTGTTATTTCTTGGTTAGCTGTAGCTAGGGCCTCTCCAATTGATGCAATTTTTCCCAGTCTCTTTCTTATGATTGGATCATAAACACTGACCTTAATTGACGCAAGTGAGACCTGCAGTTTTTTAGATGTTGTTCTGGGTTCTTATGAGCTCCTTCTAAACACAGCTAAACAATCAGGCTGATCTAGCAAGGGATGGGCGTCTGTCAGTGTCAGAGCTTTCAGCCATCGGAAATCTGTGCAGATCTACAAACCACCATCTTTTTTCCACACAAATATCAGTGGTGAGATATTTGCTTGTCGACTTAAGAATGATGCCTTTCTCCACCATATCAGAAAGGGGCCAGTCTCAGTTTCTGATAATGAGCTGGAGGAACCCTCCTGTGTGGTATGCAAAATGGTTGTTCATCAGTGAGAAGAATGTGATGTGTGTAACGTTTGCCCTCTCCATAGTACAGTGGGTGCTTGGAAAAAATGTCCTAAAGTTGCTTAGCAGTTGGAAGCTCAGACTTACCAGAATTACTGACCTATGAAACATTGGTCACATGTGAAGAAGACACTATTTTTAAGTACTCAAATAAAATAGCAAAAAGCAATATCATTAGTTCTTAAGGTTTAAAAAAAAAATTCAAGGCTATGGTGTTGGAGGACATGTCTGTAGCATGCCTACTGTATATCCTTAGACAGGCCAGTAATTGGGCTCAGAGGAGAAACAGAAAGGCAGCTAATGTCCTTCTAAATTTCTCTTATAGTGTTTTGTTTTCTGGTTGAACAATCACATGTACGAAAGAATGCAGTTGTGATTGTGTCTTGCAGCAAAGTATAATGTCATTTACTTCTGTTATAATGTCAGCTTTAAGATAATTTCTGGAATACATATCACTCTGGCTCTAATAATAATGATAATAATAATAATAATAATAATAATAATAATAATAACAGAAGTGCTTTCATCACACAACAAAACCACAGCTGATGCTCATCTTAAAATTTTTTCACACATTAATGTTTACATTTTCTATGGGATTTTTAAAAAAAAATTTTTTACGACATATGCAGGCACAGACAGGCAGACAGATAGACAAAATACACGTTTGTCTTCTATGCAGAACATGATGTTCCCATTGCAAATTATCATCACACATTCTGCTCTTGGACTATGCATCTGTTTATTCTCCACATGGTTTCACAAAAACTTTCAACTCCTCATCTTTATTTCCAACAAGACTTTAAAAAAATATTACAGAAAATAACACCAATAAAATTAATCAATATAAGCAAATAAACAAACAAACAAACCTATCACAAGCAGCTTGTGAAAGTGTTCTGAGTCTTCCTGGAAGTATTAAATCTGTTTTTAAACCAGCTGCATAAAATTTGTAGTTAACCTGTGTTTATGCATTGCCCTGAGAAAAAACAAACCCACACAAAAATCCACACAAATATGCACACACAAACACTTCCAGACTAAGTGTTAGTGCCACAGTAATTGAAAAATGTTCCTTATCATGACTAGTACGGGGGACTGGCATTATTTATCTTAGTCACAAAGAGACTGAATGATTGTTTACACGATGAGTGAGTGATCACTCACTCACTCATCATCTATACCGCTTTATCCTGTAGACTTTGGGCACGAGACGGGGTATATCCTGGAAATGCCAATCCATCACAGGGCACACACACTATGGGGAATTTGGGGACACCAATTACCCTAAACTACAGGTCTTTGGACTGTGGGAGGAATCCGGAGTACCTGGAGGAAACCCACCAAGCAACGGGAGAACATGCAAACTAAAAAAAATCTCAATATTAAGTCCTTGCAGATATTCAGTAACAACAGCCTGACCTCAAATGTGATATGGCTTTCGTACAACAATTCCACAAATTGACCTTTAACCAACAGTTAGCAACCAAAAGTTAGTGTACTTAGCAGGGGTGAAAGTAGTTTTAAAGGTACCCTGTAGGTACTACAGGGTGGGTGAAAAGTAACTAGCCATTAAAAATAAAGTAGTAAAGTGTATATTTTATATTTTTAAAACAAATTTACTGAAACAAATTGTGCATGTACTCTATTCCATAGGAAAGTGAAAGCAAATATTTACATTTCAACATACGCACCGTTGGCATCAACCAATGTCTTCTAAAGGAAGTCACTTGGGATATTGCTGAGAACTTTTTGAATCTGTTCCTACTAGTCATTTAATGTGCGAGGCTTTGTCCTATAAACCTCCCCCCACAAAAAAAAAAATCATGGAGGGAGATCTGCACTTCTTGGAGGCCATCCATGAGGTCTGCCTCAACCCTGTCTTTGAAAATGCTGGTTTAAACACTCAAATCAAATTCAAATTTTATTCGTCACATACACAGTCATACACAGTATGATATGAAGTGAAATGCTTATACGACTGCTATTGACCTACAATATTACAACAAAAAAGAAATAAGAGATTTAAAATAAAGAAACACTTTTTTACATAATATACAGCAATAAGAATAAGAATAAAAATGAAGTAAAGTATTAGAATAAGATAAATATAAAGAAGTTAAAGAATATCTAATAAAAATAGAGGATGTAACAGAGAGAACAGTCCATTGCTGGGATGACTGTGGTCTTTCACTATCTTCCTGGCCTTGGTCCAGCACCGCTTGTTGTAGATCGTCTGAAGGTCAGGGAGCTTGGTACAGATGATACGTTCAGCTGATCGAACCACCCTCTATAGGGCTCGCCTATCCTGCATTGTGCTGTTCCCAAACCAGGTTGAGATGTTTCCCGTCAGGATGCTCTCTATGGTGCAGGAGTAGAAGTTCCTGAGCACCTTAGTCTAAAGTCTCTTAGGTGTCTGAGGTGGTAGAGATGCTGCCGGGCCTTTTTCACCACGGTGTTGATGTGACAGGACCATGACAGGTCCTGCGTGATGTGAACACTGAGGTATTGCAAGCTGTCCACTCTCTCCACTGGTCTCTCGTTGATGGCGGGGGTCTTGTAGTTCCTCTCCTGCTTAGTACTAAAGTCCACTATCAACTCCTTTGTCAAGCTGACGTTCAGGAGGAGATTGTTCCTCTGGCACCAGTTCTCCAGATTTTCAATCTCCTCCAGGTAGGCCGTCTCATCGTTGTCAGAGATCAGGCCCACCACGACCCTGTCATCAGCAAACTCACGCACAATAAGAGCAAAAGAGGGTGGTACACCAGTGGTACTACAGGTTCTATAGCCATTAAATATTGTCTCGTTAATTTAAATGAAACCCACCCTGTATGTAGCCAAATGGGGAGGAAAATAAACTGTAACTATTGTATGTTTCTCTTTATGTCTCAACTTGTTCTAGTTGAGAATAGCCTCAGCTAAATAACTATTCTGGTGTTGAATCCGAAATAGTGTAAAATGGAAGACGCCTGTGCTACGTATGTTGTGGAATTCCTTGTTCCACACACCAAGTAATGGCCGTTTTCAAGGGTTAACGAGTATTATAACACCTGTGACGTGGAGTGACACATATACTATAGTTATGCATCCTATTGCTATTAAACTTTTAAAACACATGGAATGGCTATCATCAAGCAAGGGGTCGCCAAAGTGGACCATCAGGCTGCACATACAAACTGGGCAAAGGCTTTACGCTGGATGCCCTTTCTGACAACAAAACTCCCATTTTATCCAGGCTTAAGATCAGTGTTGCATCCAATGGCTGGGAATTGAAACCTGGGCCTTCTGCAATGCAGACAAAACACCTACCACTGAGCCAGTGTTGCTCACTATCATCAATCAGATTACTGATTGTTTTTACTAAGGGTTACTAACTCTAGTTTACTTTTGTTACTTTACTAACTGTAACTAGTTAATGTATGTATACAATTAGTAACTGTAGTTCTTCTGTTCTTATATACAATACAAGCATCAATTTAAGGTGCTTAAATTGCTCTATAAACCCAGAAGGCCATGTGAAATACGCCACATATCCTAATACACCACCCAAAAGACTCCTTGCATAGTGGAAGTAAAAAAAAATGGTCAAGAATCACAGAGTCTGCATCTTAAAGCATATTGGAGAATCATGGTCCATGAAATGTGGCCTTAATTCAACACACATGCCAATACTAACATTAGTGGGAAATCAACTCTCATAATAGAGTTAAAAGAAAATGATAATGAACAAAACAGATGAAATACAGCCTGGAATTGCTCTAGGACAAAGAATGGAAAATCACAAGCAGCAAAGCCCATAAGTCACATCAACATTTATTAATTCCAGTAATTATTAATTGATCTTCAATGAGCACTGTATCCTGGTTTGTATCCAAAAATATATTGGATCTTTGAGGCACTGGGCATGAAGCGGAAATACCCTATAAATGGGATGCAAGTCAATTGTTGGGACACACTTTCACACCTTGGGACAATTTAGTACAGCCAATCCACCTTAAAGATGGTTTTGGGAAGTGAAAGATAGACAGAGAACATAGAAGAATCTGACACTGACATAGTTAGAACATACAAAATCCACTAAGATAACTCAAACCCAGGATCAAACCAGGGACTCTGGTAGTGAGAGGCCATAATACTAAAAATGGTGTCAGTAGACTGTTCAAACTCTATCTTAGATGAATGTGATTTGTATAACACTTTTAACAACAGAGATTGTTACAAAGCAGCCTGAGAAACAGTACACACACACACAGTAGATGTGACACAAAGTGATGAGTTCTAGCATGAATTTGATGAACATTAAGGGAAGGTATTGAGTTATAAAGATGTTGTTGTTGTCAATGTGCTCTTGGTCTGTCGGGTATTGATTAGGGTTAATTGCAGTACGATGCACTATTGCGAGCGCCCTGCGGATACATCTTGGCCCCAACTCGGCCTTGTCCCACTGCGTGGCTCCAGCAAACCTTTTTCAAATTCTTATTTGCTCTGATCCCTGTGCAATCGAATCTCCGTCCAGACTCTTGTTAATCGCATTGACCTTTTGATAATGCCATTGCTATTGAACCTTCTACAAAGGTCCTTTAACAAAATCACTGAAAAGCTAACCAAAAGAACTAAACAAATAAATAAAGTAAAATTGCTTTTAGGAGTATTGTTGCCAGAATGGACATATAGATTTTGATGAAATACAATATGTATGATATGTATGCATTTAGTGGTACTTTAGTGGATGGGTTGACAAAAATATCAGATATGCTTTTTGTTATACACTGCCTGGGTAATAAAATAGTCATTTCAGAAAGGTCACATTATTGGTCTGCATCAATCAACAGAAACAACTAAAGTGAGTTTAAATTACTGGAATTGAGGTAACATTTCCCCAAAACATTATTCAAGTGTGGAAGGATAGTGGAGCTACATCAACCCCGCAGCAGAAATGTGGTTTGAAAAAATGAATGAATGAATGAAGTCTAGGTTTAGGCTCAGCAATGTTATGTGGCAATAAAATTAAGTCAGCTCACTAACTGAATGACCAAGCTAACCCATGAGTGGGGTTTTTCTTCCTGGATGGAACAGACATGGTCCTGGACTCAGGTTGTGAAAGAGTGGATCTGGGAGAATGAGACATCATTTACACACATGAATTGTCCATCATGTTGTGTGCTAGGAATAGGATGTAGTTAAAGCTAAAGGCTTAGATTGTGCGACTTTTTCTTTAGCAAGGCATTGTAAATGGAGTTGATCAGCACAGAAAAGTGTAATGTCCAACTTAATGTAATGTCACTCAAAACCTTTTTTTAAATAGATGTCTCAAGCTACAACGACTCACACCTTTTTGTCCATATGGTTCAGGTTAAAGTTTGGTAAAACCTTACCATGCAGCTGAATGGTCGGACCTTATGAAGGACTTAATATAATTCCTAGTTAATCAGTGACCACCCAGAGCCCAGACTAGGGACCAGACAAACAGGCTAACCCGATCTTCTGCTAGTTGCATGAAGTTGCCACTCAGGCTTCAACATATAGAAACTGTGGTAGAAAGACTAAGAGAGTCTGTTTTTTTTTCAATTGGTTAGGTTTAAGAAGAAGACTGTCTGAATTTTTAAGTTTTAAGATGGATTAAAGAATTATTGCTTAAGAAGAATTATTGCTTTTTGTGTCCACCACACTTCGATACACATACCGGTTGAGACCGACCTGGGAGAGATGACAAGTGCAGGCGCACACATGTGTCTGAAGATCTCTGTTTATTATCAGCAAAGAGAGCATATTTAAGCTTTTGGCCAGGTGCCCTGTGTCACGTACATCCCATACATCAAAAGAACCAGTCATTAACATGTAAGTCAGAGACAGACAGATGATAGGAAATACATTAGCTATTTGCAGTTCAACAAAAGGGTTGCATAAGACACAAATGTTTTGGATGTAGGATGTGGTATCACATAATGAGTCAGGAAGCAGAATGATGGGGTTCCCATCATATTATAAATCATCACTACTACTAATATTAACTTTTGGATTAAATATAATATTTAATTAAAAACTAACTTTTGGATTAAACTATGGAAACTATAATGACATTTGCACAGCCCAAAGTTCTATAATACCCTAGATAATGTAGCCCTACTTCAAAAAATTATTAGAAAAGTAACACCCTGTTATAATGATAAACATACCTTAAAACAAGCAGCTCGAAAACTAGAATGTAAATCGTGTCTACTAAACTGGTAGTATATCAAACAGCATGGAACAAGAAATAAAACTGTAAAATAAATAAATAAATAAAAAAGCTCTTAGTGCTATAAGATCAACTCAACAATAACTATATATTCTTTTTTGACTGTAGCAAAATTAACTAGGAATAAGCCCTCCAAAGAAAGAAACATGCATACCAATAACGTAGTAGTGAAGAATTTTTAATAACAAAATGTAAAATATCCTGCAAAAAAAAAAAATCATAATTAATCAGACTTTAAAAACAGACAATTAAATAAATATTCGTGCAGGTGATAGGCTAAGTATATCAGATCATAATATTTTACTCCCCTTCAAGAGACTGATCTAATTTCACTTAGTGCAAATTTTATTATTAAAATCTTTAAAGACAACATCTGTTGTGTCCTGCTTTAGGATCCTCTTATTTCTGACATCAGCTCAGGGACAGCAAAGTGGTATATAACCTACTACTTGCCTCTGATCAGGGTTGCGTCTCCTTGCCTTTGTTGCTTAACCTTAGTGTAGTTTTTGACACCAGAAATTGTACTATTCTCCTTGACAGATTAGAAAATGCTCTGGGAGTTAAGGGAACTGCCCTCTTCTGTCTCAGGTCTTATTTGACCATCATTATCAGTTTGTAGATGTAAATGGTGACCATTCTACATGCATTAAAGTAAAGTTTGCCATTCCACAAGATTCTGTTTCTGTTTCCCACTGCTATTTTCTCGCTATATTTTACCACTGTGCAACATAAGGATGGTATAGTATGCAGCATAGTTTTCACTGTCATGCTGATGTCAGTTACTGTATATGGTTCAGCAAAGCAAGATGAGAGGCACTAGTTAAATAAAGTTGAGGAATGTAGTCACTGGCAGGCTATTAAGTTCCTTCTTTTTAATTCTGACGAGATAGCATTACTGGTCCTAGGACCACATGCAGCTAGAAGTAAGTTTTCTGATAGCAAAGTACAGTAACTGGTAAGTAAGCTGGTTGTCCCTTTCTGTTTCATCATGTGAATCTTATCCACTCTGCTTTGGCTCCCAGTGAAATTTCACATTGATTTTAAAAATACTACTACTGTATTTACCTACAGTATAAAGCACCGCAGTATCTGAGTGAACTGTTAGTGTCAGAAACCCTGTCTGTACTTTGTACTTTTGATCAACAGGGACAAACTGATGATTATAATTTATACACATTTACTTACATTTTTCCATTTATTTATTCTGTAAAGCTGCTTAGAGACAATATGCATTGTTAAAAAAGAAAAATTTAACATACAGTAAATGTGCTTATCCTAATATGATAATGATTCTATAATAACAGATTACCTGGAGGATAGTCCTCACAAAATAATTTAAAACGTGGATTATTGTTGCTTTTCTAAATGTATAATGCAAGTTATTTAAATCAAATATAGAAGGAGTTTTCTAAAAATCGAAACTTACTGCAAATTGCAAACATATTACAAACCCTTGAAACATGATTTAATTACACTAATCTCTTCTCAATAACACTCTACCATTAATTAATACAGATGTCTTGTTCATAGCTTCTTCTTGGGATGATTCCAATGTAGTGTTGATGAAGAAGTTGAAGTCACAGCTTGATCTTAATTCACAATCACCATTTTGCTATTTCCATATTTTATCTAGCTTCATGTCTATAAAACCATAAATACGTGTTGCATTTACCAGTGTTCCCAGCAGAGGCACAAAGAAAAATATCTAATTCTACAGAATCCCTGCTGAGTCTGACACAGACCACAGATTCAGGTGGAAAGTGTTATATAACAGTAGCGTATTCAATATATCTAATGTGGTTAACATCTGCCATTTGATTATAATGGGTTCCTCTTTTATATTTGAGTCCTCTGAACATTCAACAGAAAGACATCTGACCTGATCTTAGATTGTATTTAAATGCAAATCCTAAGGTTGATAATGTAAAATGATCACAGCAGGTAGACATAGCTGAACAGTCATTGTAATGAAACGATAACATCTGGTCACATAATTGCATACTGGGAATGAAATTCGGCCTTAACAGGTTACATAGTTACCTGTGTCTATCAGCAGGGTTGTTTTATAAGCACAAGCGAAATTGCAATTGATTATGTAGGGTAGTCTTTAATTTAATGTTTATCTTCCCACTTTGGTTTTCTCCTCAAAAAACATTGCTAGACACTAGGTTGATTGCAGCACACAATATGTAACCTTGATTTCTCTAGAAAGGTAAGCAGCTCATATTAATCTGAGAGTAACCAGTGAGCCCAGTTCCAGGACACACACTCAAAACCCGCTCATACACATCCCAAATGAGAGCCATGGGCAGAGGTAGAGGACACAAAACTTAGGTAGAAATTGTATGAATTTTGTTTTTAATATATTGCTCTTTTCTGTTTTGTTTTCTCCTATTGATATTTGTCTGAGTGTGCCTGATGGTCAGCACACCACTGGTATTTAGGGCTATGAATGAGTTAATTCTTGTGAAGTTTTCTTTATTAACTTGGAATTGCTCCCCTTGTACTTGATTTCATGAAATATGGTCTGTGTATATATATATATATATATATACACACACAGTATGCCCAGATGTTCAGCATTTACAATCTGTCAGTCATACAGTTTTTGGATTATTAATGGTTCTCACTTTTATTTTATATTGTTAACTTTGAAATTGGAGGCTGTTCTTAAGAGAAAACTGGGTTGTTTTTACTACCCAAACGCTGGGTTGCCTCTGTTGGGTCATTTTTCTGCGTTATTTACAGGGAATTGTGTACTTTTTGTTTAACCCAGCTTGCTGGGTTGGAGTTGGGTTAGCTAGTGACAACTAACATCACAGACAAGACCACCCCTCCCCCGAAGTTCACCGGTGTATTCAGTGACAGTTTTTTGGTCTTCCTCCTCACGCATTTAAGAGGAAATGTAAACGTTAAATATAAGGTCTGTATACACACTTTCACTCACCTATGATTGAATTAGTTTACTGTATGTAACATTTATTACTCTTACTGTGTTACACTCAAACTTTCAGCCTGGTCTGTGCTATAGCATGCTAGTTTATCTGACAATGGCTGCTAACTAGCCAAACCAAAGACCCCACCTGTGTGTGAAAGAAACTGCAAAAATATCTAAGCTTTTAGCTTTCTTTGTAGAATGCCTGCAGGGTGTATGAAGATGGTGAAGTGATGAATGAAAGCTAAACTGTTAAGTGTAGTGCCAGTATGACGCTAGCATTTACATAGGTTGCTATGGCTAGCAACCACATACAGTATAAAAAGCTAAGGTGTTACAAAACACTAATCTTACAAATATGCATACTAGCCAATCCTCTCGATTTTTCCATAAACTTTTACTTTCTTTAATTTCTTTCTTTCTAAGGTTGGAACCAACACTGTGGAATATCTCCAGCAGGCTGAAGTGTCAAGGCCGTACCCCTACATCCTGATGTTGGGAGATAATGACCAGCACTGCTCTCAGGCATTATTGCTTCTCAGTAATAGTATCGTAATGATGTTGCTGTTGAACTTGTTTTATATTATTTTATTGTTTATTGCATATATGTATGGTTTGCAAAACTTAAGAGTTTTTTTTTTTTTGTAATAGACCAGTATGTCAAAGTAATTTAACTGTTTAAACTGTTTTACCCATAGACATGTAAAACATAAAAATAATAATAACCTATTTGTGAGGTAGAATTTACCCAGCATTATAGTTAAATATGACCTACTGTAGCATTTGGATGGAATATTTGACCCATCTTGCTGGGTTAAATAAATAACCCATTTTGCTGGGTTAAATTAACCCAGCAAGTAGTTGGTCCAATATTTATCCAGCAGCTGGGTTAAAAACAACCCAGTTTGGGTTGTTTTTAACCCAGAAATTTTTAGGGTGTTCCTGTTTTACCTTTTTAATTAATCATAACGTGTGTGTGTGTGTGTGTGTGTGTGTGTGTGTGTGTGTGTGTGTGTGTGTGTGTGTGTGTGTGTGTGCTTTCTCTCTCCTCTTAGTTGAGTAATCCCCTACTTACAGTATAATACTAGTACATTCAAACTGCAGCCTGATTTAGACCTCATTATCACAATCTTCATCATCATCTGCAGCAGCATCAGCATCATCCAATACAGTCATCATCTCTTTCTCTCTTCCCTTCTCCATCTTCTGTCTTATTCTCTTAGTATATCCCACACACATTTTTAACCCTGCATTCATTCGCACTCTCTCCTCTGTACTTCAGACTTCGTTATTAATTTCTTTCAATTGATCCTCGCCATTATATGTCTATCACATAACTATCATTTTTCATTATGTTCTTTTGTCATCCTTTATTATCATTCTTCTTTTATTCTTTACTTGTTTTTAGTGTTTTTCTCATGATTTTCCTTCCTTATCATTCCCATATAGTGTATGATGTTTTTGTACTAGACGGATGTATTACAGTGTGTGTGTGTGTGTGTGTGTGTGTGTGTGTGTGTGTGTGTGTGTGTGTGTGTGTGTGTGTGTGTGTGTGTGAGGGCATGTTTGTATTTAAGGTGTATGTATGTATTGCAGAATAATATTTTTTTTATAACAGTCTTTTCCTGCATAAAGGAGTTTTAATATTTTGTTTGCTCACTCTGAACCCCCACACAGACACGCATGCGCTGAAACACTCTGCAGTGAAAACATTGGAAGGATGATAGAGTGACGTGACATAGATAAAGACGTGAGATATCTGTCTGTCTCTACTTTTTATGAAAAGTTATTTCTTGTTTCTGTTATCAAAGAAATTACTTAAACAAAGGGAAAAGTTTGCTAGAGAGAAAAACTTAGATAACAGGCCAAATTGGCAGAAACAAGAGTGGAGAAGATGAGCGGGAGGAAGAAGAGTCAGCAGAATGAAAGAAATTATGGATGTGTCATTCGGAGGAGAAATATTAATGCTATAAAAGGAAGCACAGAGCATGGAGCAAGTGAAGTATGAGAAATAGTTCTTTGCTTAAACACAAACTAATACAATGAACCCAGGTTTATCGTGAATATGTGTGGGTGTTTTGGGTGTGTGTGTCTAGGTGTATGTGCATTAGGTCAGACACAGTGTGTGATATAGTTTGAGAAGCATAGGATGTGATTTCAAGAGAACTGGCCTTTGCACTATCATCAATTTAGCATCAGGAGAAACAATAGTGTGTGTGTGTGTGTATGTGTGTGTGTGTGTGTGTGTGTGTGTGTGTGTGTGTGTGTGTGTGTGTGTGTGTGTGTGTGTGTGTCTTAGTAGAGTCAGTGTAATATGGCTCAAGGGTGTAGAGCTCTTTGTGGGACCCAACCTAATTGTCTCCCCTTCTGTAGCCTGTGCTTGCAGCACTGTAATCTAATGAAAGGTGGAAAATCTCTCTTCTAAATATCCTGTGACCTCTCTCCCTCTCTCCCTCTCGCACTCTCTGGATGTGTGGTGCAGACGCTATCTCTCTCCTGCAGGTTGATGCTCCTTCACTCAGTTCAGTAAAAAGCACAAAGACAAGGCAGCTGCAAATACATCGACTAAGCTTTACATTTTGTGCCTTGCGCTTATCTCAACCCTGTGCTGCTATTTGAATTTTATGTACAGTAGTACAGAGTCCATGGGCCAAAAAAAAAAAATTGATGTGGTTGCATAACAGGTATAAAATTAACTTTCAATTTACTAAGAATGTAGCTCATTGTTCCAAATGGGGCCAATAAACATGCTGCATGAAGTGCAATATGCATTTTTATTTTTAAATGGTTGAAATGGTGAGCTGCAAAGCCATAAAAAGAACTTAAAGAGGGATTAAAGAGGAGTTAGCTAACTATTTAGTTGTCAAGGTATTTGAGGCAGGATGTGAGGGAGGGAGAACTAGAGCGAGTCCTGTTCTAGTCCTGGTTCTAGGAGGAATAATTTTTTGGTGATTGGGAGGGAAATTGTGGGGTGGGGGGTGGGGGGGGGGGGGGGGCTGAGTGTAGGAGTAAGCAGGTGAATAAGTGGATAGGGAGCATAACAATTGGAATTTTGAGCAATAGATTTATACTATTTGAGAGCAAAGGTCACATGAGCTTAAGAAGTTTGGATTGCTTCGTGTGGTTCCGATCATGCATAGTGGCCACTGTACAAGTCTCTGGAGGTGGTGATATGATCTGGGGTTGCTTCAGTTGGTCAGGTCTAGACTCAGCAATGTTATGTGGCAATAAAATAAAATCAGATGACCTGAATGTACTAAGTGACCAGGTTATCTCACCAGTGGAGTTTTTCTTCCCTGATGGCACAAGCATATTCAAGGACTCAAATTGTGAAAAAGTGGTTCTAGGAGGAATCATTTTCGATTTTCATTTTCGAGGATCATCCAAACCACTGAAGCGTTAATCAGCAATGCAGCTGCAGAAGCTATTTTATGTCCTGTGACTTTTTCATTAATGTGATTTCTTTGCTATTTTAATGCCACCACTTCTTAATGTTATTCATTATAAATCAAAGGGTGTTAATACTTGTTATAGTAAAGTAACTTTTAAATGGCTTGCAATATTATTATTATTATTATTATTATTATTATTATTATTATTATTATTATTATTAGTGATTTGATCTTTAAGGACTTTTAAAGACTCAGATGAGTGATTTACAGATAAAATACCCATTCAGCTTGCTAAATGTGTGCGTGTGTGTGTGTGTGTGTGTGTGTGTGTGTGTGTGTGTGTGTGTGTGTGTGTGTGTGTGCGTGTGTGTGTGTGTGTGTGTGTGTGTATATATGTATCTCTCTTTCTCTGTGTCTGTCTTTTTGAAGTGTGCTGTACCTTCATGTAAGTTGTGTAGTGTTGTCAATTATCATCTTATTATTGTCTTTCTTACACACATGCATGCACACGCATTAGGGTTCATACAGAAATGGATTCATGATGGACTGTTTGTTTATCTAACTTCAAATTAGCTTTTTTTATATGTTGCACATTTGAGTAGGCATGTATAGGCATGCTCTGAAAAGCACACACACTCAAGCTTGATAACTTATAACTGACCACATAAACACGGCAGTGTTCTCCTCAGATCCTCAGTGTCCTAAACATGAAGCCATGTTAGATCAAGTCAATGTCATATTTTCATTTCAACATCAAAGTATTAAAAGCTAACAGACTGCTGTATGCAAAAATGTGTGTTCATTAGGATAATTAACTTTGGACAGTAGACCGATTATGTCACTGTGTAATGTAAAGCTTTCAGTGACATGTCTAGGTTTCATGCTTGTCTTAAACTTTGCTTTAAAAAAACTGAAACAAGACAGCTTAAGTTTTAAAGCACTGACACTCGAAATGAGAGTAAAATATACACTGGTTAGTCAAAATATAATCATGTAAGCCTTAACCTTAAGCCCAGTATTGTGTAGGTTCCCTTGCTCCCAGGGCAGCTCTGCGTGACTCCATGAGACCTTTGGGGCTGTGATGTGGTGCCTGGCCACAGGATGTTGATTTCATTTTGATTGGAATTCAACATTTGTAATGTTTATTTTTTTAAAGGTTATGTCAATTATTAAGATCTATCTTTGTAATTATGATGACTGGGATGTTTGCTATACTGGCATATCATCCTCAAAACAAGGGAGAGAATTCAGATGACTATTGAACACTGGATCAAAATCCACCTTTCCAGCAGGCATGTAATTCAGGTATATGTCTATGCTTAAATGTTATCATCATAATAACAGTTTAAATTAAAAAGTTACATGTAAAAGTTTCATTGTGACATGATTTTTTTTTTTTTTAAATTAGAACAGGCACACATTTAAATTATAGCCAGAACTACTGTTAGAGATGCTGTTATAGAAAATTAACTATACCTAAACCAAGAACTGCCCACATTTACAGTGCTGTGGTATATTTAAAATGAACCAGTTTAGACTTTTTAAGTCGTATTTTTTATAAATATTTTTTATTTTGTTATAAAGATATAAAATACCAAACATATATTTGACTCAAGCAGAGATGTTATATTAATTTTTATGTAATCCCCTTCATGAACTCTTTGTTTAGAAAGTGTCAGCATACTAATGGCATGATTGACCAGATGTGAAGAGAAACACACATGCTCACCGTCACTCTCTCCCACCCTCTCCTGTGGTTATTCCTGTTTCTATTGTCAGTCTGGTTTCTCTCAAGGTTTCCGCTTTATATCATCTCAGTGAGCTTTTCCCTGCCACTGTCACCTTTACTGACACCTTGCTTATTAGACCTCTAAATCTATAGCCAATTTACTTTCTCCCGCAAGCTTCAGTTGTTATTGCCTCCTCCTGTCTGCATGAGTAAAAAATGTCTTGCTTTCTACTACACCTCCCATGTTTTGAAAGAAGCACCAACTTGTAGCTTGTAGATATCTTCTACACCCTTCCAATGCCCTTTTCACAGCATGGCTATTGGATGTCTGGCTCTTCATCGGCCCCAGGGGTATTTGTGGTCTGCAGTTTATGTGGAAGAATCAATAATATATGATGGATTTTTAAACGCAGAACTACACTATGGACCTTTGTCGGACATCTCAGGGTCTCAGGGGTCTTTGCTGACTGAAAGACATTAATGAACGCATAAGTGCTTATTAATTTAAGTAATCAATTAATCCTTGTAATACTCATTACTAACTAACTAACTATCTAACAAATTAACTAACTAACTAACTACCTACTGTAACTAACTATTACAGTATAGTGAATTAAGTTTAATGATTAAGTACTATAGTAAATAAAATAACAAAGGCTGATCCTGATTACTTCCATTTTCTGCACTGCTGAACACTCACTGCATTGTGTATGGGCTTTTACTTTAACTATTAAACATATCTATGATGTTTACAGATTTCTTTTACAGTGCAACTTCAACAAACATTTAAGTGCTCTCTGTGCATTTATTTATTTTCATCTTTATTTGATCTCAAGTTCATAGAGAGTTAAAGTTTGTAATGTTTATTTTAAAAGGTACTATCAATTATTCAAATATTTCTATGTAATTATGATGACTGGTATATTTGCTGTACTGGCATATCATCCTCAAAGCAAGGGAGAACGAATTCAGACACAGAGTGATTATTGAACACTGGATCAAAATTCTTTCCAGCAGGCATGTCTTTCAGGGTTCTTCACTTTTCCTTGACTTTCACAGTAGGAATTCTTACTTTTCTATCACACCTGTTATGCCAGTCTAATTATGCCAGTGTCCATCTAAAATTTGGAATGAAAGCAAATACAATATATAGGAGAGAGAGATTGCAGGTCAGTCACATATAAAAGGACTTTTGCTGTAATAATTTATCATTCTTGGCCATTTCTAAACTTGTAGGGACATTTGGCTGGTGCATATATTTTATTTTGTGTGTATTTTGATCAACAAGCTTGAATCTTTTTATAAGAAATTAAATAATAATAATAATAATAATAATAATAATAATACAGATTATTTATAATGCACATTACATTTGAAGCACATCTCAAAGTGCTACAAATAATTTCAAACCAAAAGCTCTGTAAAAGAAAAAAATTAAGACCGGGTTTAAAAGCATCAACAGTCTGTGGTATCCTCAAATATGGTGCAGAGGTTGCGTGTGGATGTACAGCATGCGAGGAAGACCTGCAGCATGACCTTTCACTATGGTGCACTTATGTGGTGGAAAAACTTCCTCTGGCCTTCCAATGAATTAGGACAAATATATTTGTTTTATATAAAGAGTAAAGCATGTGATCAGGAGAGCGATGTCTTCTTTCTGTGGTTTTTGATTTGATTTTGAGCAATTGGTAAAGATGTCAACTACTAAAATTATTACCATTATGCATCTTGTCAGTACCATTTGTACAGATGCTTCACATCAACCTTTTTGTTTTGCACAAAGCAGCAGAATATGGAGTGGAGTCTGTGGCCTTGGGCATCACCTGCACGGCTTTCATGCTTCTACTTTTTCTTGCATTCGGGAAGACATGCTGACAGAGTTCACACAGTGTATTACGCTGCTTTCGCCTCTAATTTATATGTTCTACAGGTATTCTTACTTTAACCCTAATCCAATAAAGATTGTTGGACAGTTATAAATAAACAGCTTTCCTTTTCCCTAGAAACCCTATCAGACATTTTGAGATTCAGTACTATATATGGTCTCATCAGGGTTTTTTTTTTTTTTTTTACCTTTTGTTTGAACCCAACTCGTTTATGTTGAAAATGTTTTTTCCAGCCAATATAGCACTCTGTAGGGTGTATGGTGTGCTCCTTGTGTTCCTGATACCAAGCCACAGCTGAGAAATCCAGTAACTGCTGAGCCAGTATCTGATTTGTACTCAGTGTTCTTGCCATTCACGCTTACCATTCATCAGTCACACTGCAGTCAACTCACGAAGTCCTCTAGCTCTTGACCTCCATGTTCTGAGCTTCGGTTGACCCTCCTCTTCATATCTTTCCATAATGGGTTCACCAGTGTTGTCTGTGGTGTTCTGCCTCTCAAACAGGACCATCTTTTTACTGAGGACTTTTGTCTTTTGCACATGTCCCACTGTGTATTTTGTCCTTGTCCTCTGAATGTCTTTATTTTTTTTTTGTAGGTAAAGACATTCAGTGTTGACCTGTCCTCAACTTGTACTATCTTTATTTCGCTGCCATGTAAGAAAATCTTTCATTTTCTTTCAGCGTCCTCTTTAACATTTATTATTATAGGGTAACATCTGAAACTCCAGTTTATTAGAGTTGGATACCTGCAAACTGATATTATTTGTTATAAATATCTTTACATGCAGAATTTAACCATTTTCATTATAACAATAATGAAGAAGCATTTCTGCAATCTAATGCACTGAGACCACAAGGGCAGCATGCGTAAAACACATGCAAGTGGTCATGCACATTGCAATCTGCATTATAAAAAGTGTCTTTTATGTAATAAACATGTTTGCCTCATCATTTCTACCCGGGGAGGGGAACTATAATTTACTGCATCCTTGCAATCATTTCCAGAACTGCAAATACACAAATTAGTACACAAAACTAAAATGTCTCTGTTTTGCAGGATCTGACTTTATCAGCTATATCAGCTCACTAATTCTGAATCTGTCTTATTTCATATACAAATTAGTATTGTTTATTTGACATCTTATAGATCATGGCCTAAAATTATTGTAGTTAATTGATAGTAACTAAAAGTAATAATAGCTTAATATTTTGTTTCTGGGGTAGGGCAAACATTTGCTATATATTATGACACCATGGCCCAGCTGCTCTAATCTTTTCCTGCTCCTCGTGCACATGAGGGAGGTTTAAAGGACAGTGCCATTTCAGCACCCACAGTGCTGTGTATGAAAAAGGAAGTTGTATAGACAGGGTAGGGTGGAGAAACAAAACACCACTGGTGCAGAATGATTGGTTTCTCTATTCACCCTCCATGAGGTGCCAGTACAGCATAAAAGAGGAACCTGAAAACCAACAGGTGAATAAATGCATCTGTTTCATGGATTGAAATGACTGCTGTCATACTATTTCAACTAGAATCTCCTGACAGCTCTCTCCCTCGGCCATCAGCCAAGCCTTCTCTTAATACCCAGGAAGGACCTTGCCCCTGCCAGGGAGCATCAATGTAAAAATTCAATGCACCTCGTTCTTCTGCACAGATCACTGACAATGAGTGACAGACTGCACCTGCATTCTCCAAACTCACGCATCCTTCCTGAAATATTGAACAATAATAGAACTTTTTTTTTCTGAAGTGTGTCTCTGTTTGTGTTTAGTGCCCCACACTGCAGTAAGTCACAATATTCATATATGATATTTAAAAGATACACGTAAAAATTAAACATACTGGAGCAAAGAAAACTATGCAACTAAAGCACTGCCTGATCATATAAAATCAAGGGTCAAACCTACAGAACGACATTTATTTCATCGGGTTCCAAACGTCAGAGACAGTACATGTTTCTCATTTCATTGGTTCTATAACAATGGTTGGCAATCAATAATACACATTAATACTATGTGTTTCCATAGTATTTCCAGTTTCCAATTTAAGTGTTATCATTGACTAGGAGAAAGCCTTCATTTCAATCAGATGAAGGTTTAAATATTTATCAACCAGTCCTGTTTTGTTGACAAAGGCTAGGAGAAAATTTGCACAGGAGGGTCACATTCTAGTTGTCTATATTGATGCCACTAAATTGCAAATAAAACTTGAAACTGAAGCTAAAGCAATGTAATTATTTCAAGAATGTCAGTGGGTGGGTGCTTTTCCAGCCATGCATCAAGAAATTGCTTTTCAAGCTCTCAATCTGTCTTCATTATGGATGATTGTGTACTGGTATTTGATTCTCATAGAAGAAGTAAAGAGTTTTTGAGCAGGTCATATGTTCTTTGTCATGTTCATGTACAAAAGATTTTTTAACTGGATAGCACTTGTTGCAGCAGCATTTTATGTGCCAGAATTAGGATTTCAGGAATACTTCTTCTGTTCATTTTTGTGGATAAATATAATGAATAAATAAATATAACCTAAATTAGCTGACATTTATTCCTAATCAGTAAGCTCTTTAGTGAATTGAGCACAAAGCAAGTAAGCAAGTATAAACACTGACTTAGATATAAGCAGAGGTGGAAAGTAATGAATTATATTTACTCGCTTTACTGTAATCGAGTAGGGTTTTTTTGTGTACTTCTACTTTTTAAAGTAGTTCTTAAAATCTGTAATTTTACTTTTACTTAAGTATGTTTTGTTTGAAGTATTGTAATTCGCTACATTTTAAATCATATGCGCTACTGAGTAAAACAAATGAATGAAAATGGCAAAAATATTATGCTTTGTATAAATGCTTCGTTGCGCTCGCGTGTGTGTATCGTGATCTGGTCGCGCGCCGCTCCAGACTCCACTCCAGGTTTTCTGACTGTCCCCACATCGGCATCTACCTGACCTTCCACATGGTCGCTTCCGCCCTGAGAGTGACGTCATCAACCAGCGCGACCATATATAAACCGGAGAGAGACGCGGGAAAGAGATTGTGATTTTGGTGTTTTGATATTTGGTTGTGACTTTTTGCCTCCCATTGACTTTGATTATTGCTTTGGTTGGTCTTTGTATATATTTGTAGATACATTCACTGTATGTTTGTGCACTCACCAGTAGTAGGGGCGTTTATTTTGGGAAGAGAGAATTTATTCACTGGTTTTGGTTTAGGGAGTCAGGGAAGGTACCTGTATTTTTGTGCTTTTTTTTTTTTTTTTTGCAGGTAATCTAGCTACTAAATATAAATACCTAGTTTATTATTTTGGCCTGGGTCGACCCTGAATCTGAGCCTCCTCCTGTTGTGTGTGTGTGTATTTTTTTGTAAAGCAATACAAACCTCATTATTTCATCAGTTAATGACTGGATCTAGTTCTTTCTGCCATATACCACCATTTCCATACAGTTTAAAACAGAACACTGAGCCATTCTTTTGTTGTACGGCCCAACCATAGACTGGGACGTAACGCCATATTTAAGTGACCAATTTGATTTTCAAGCACAAGAAAGACTAGAATGCCTCATCCCAAAATGTTACTCAGCTACTTTTTACTTTTACTTGAGTAGATTTCACTGAAGTAACAGTACAAAATTTTAGTACTCTTTCCACCTCTGGATATAAGTCGATAACAGTGCAAATAGGAAATACATTTTGCTATAAATTGTTAAATGTATAAAAGTATGGGCACTTTTGGGATACCCTTTAAATATATTAGTGTTGTGCAATTGCTGTCTGTCTGACATTCTGTTCTCACCAAGCCAGTTGAATTTTATCTGGATTTGCATTAAATAATTTAATAAAGCAGGAGTAGTTTTGTAGTGGTGAAAATAGAGAGAATTCATTTAAATTAACTATGGGCTATCAGCTTCGATATCTCGTGAGGGATTTTCTGCTCATATGCATTTGGATTCCCACACTGTCCCAGAGCATATATCTTTTTAATTAACCTAGCAATGTGCTTTATGTTTTACACTCTAGCTGCACTATTTGTGGTTTTTATGTCTTGGTATGGACCAATGTCCCAAAAGGAATATGTATATCCAACAGTTATGGATGTGTGTGTACACGCGAGTGTGTGTGTGTATGTGTGTGCAGTATGTGTGTGTGTGTGTGTGTGTGTGTGTGTGTGTGTGTGTGTGTGTGTGTGTGTGTGTGTGTGTGTGCGTGAGTGAAAAATGTTAGTAAACAGTATAATATAATGTACAGTATGTCTTATCCATTGTGATTGATGGGGGTATATTGATGTGTCAGTGTAATGCAAATTCGGAAATCATAGACATCTCGGTCATATTTTAGGCAATCACACGCACACATATATACAGTGGCGGCCGGTCAATACGGGGCGCCGCACCCCTTAAAGTTAGGCAGAGAAGAATGCTACTTTACCATGTAATTATTTAACATAATAATTATTTTTTTTTTAATTGGTGCCGGACAAACGAGTGTCTATGTAAGCACGTACATTTCTGAAAAGCATGTGATTTGAGGCTGAGCTCTCATTGGATATTTTCCAATCATCCTTGGGGCGCAGCACTGTGCGCCCCGAACCCTCCCACTTTTGTTCTTAGTGAATTAATATTGTTTTTAAATATTTGGGCTCATGTGATTGGACCATTCTCAACGAGTCTTTTCCAGCACTTCTTATGGCAAGCGGAGCTGCTGACTGGAGTCATGCCTTTATTTTATACTAGTAGTAATGATGCGTAATCACCTGATAAATGGCTATTTACAGGCTAATATTAAAAGTTTAATTTAAATTTTGTTTGCATCCCCACCCCAAAAATTTTTTTGCACCAGCCGCCACTGTATATATTTATATATATATATATACACACGTGGACAAAAATTGTTGGTACCCTTCGGTCAATGAAAGAAAAACTCACAATGGTCACATAAATAACTTTAATCTGACAAAAGTAATAATTTAAAAAAATTCTATGAATGTTAACCAATGAAAGTCAGACATTGCTTTTCAACCATGCTTCAACAGAATTATTTTCAAAAATAAACTCATGGAACAGGCCTGGACAAAAATGATGGTACCCCTAGAAAATACTGAAAATAATGTGACCAAAGGGACATGTTACTTCAAGGTGTGTCCACTAATTAGCATCATAGGTGTCTACAATCTTGTAATCAGTCAGTGGGCCTATATATAGGGCTCCAGGTAGTCACTGTGTTGTTTGGTGACATGGTATGTACCACACTCAACATGGACCAGGGGAAGTGAAGGAAAGGGTTGTCTCAGGAGATTCGAAAGAAAATTATAGACAAGCATGTTAAAGGTAAAGGCTATAAGACCCTTTCCAATCAGCTAGATGTTCCTGTGACTACAGTTGCACATATTATTCAGAAATTTAAGATCCATGGGACTGTAGCCAACCTCCCTGGACGTGGACGCAGGAGGAAAATTGATGACAAATCAAAGAGACGGATAATCCGAATGGTAACAAAAGAGCCCAGAAAGACTTCTAAAGAGATCCAAGGTGAACTTCATGCTCAAGGAACATCAGTGTCAGATCGCACCATCTGTCATTGTTTGAGCCAAAGTGGACTACATGAGAGACGACCAAGGAGGACACCATTGTTGAAAACAAATCATAAAAAAGCCAGACTGGAATATGCCAAACTACATGTTGACAAGCCACAAAGCTTCTGGGAGAATGTCCTATGGACAGATGAGACAAAAATGGAACTTTTTGCCAAGGCACATCAGCTCTATGTTCACAGATGGAAAAATGAAGCATATCAAGAAAAGAACACTGTCCCTACTGTGAAACATGGAGGAGGCTCTGTTATGTTCTGGGGCTGCTTTGCTGCATCTGGCACAGGGTGTCTTGAATCTGTGCAGGGTACAATGAAATCTCAAGACTATCAAGGGATTCTAGAGAGAAATGTGCTGGCCAGTGTCAGAAAGCTGGGTCTCAGTCGCAGGTCATGGGTCTTGCAACAGGACAATGACCTAAAACACACAGCTAAAAACATGGCTAAGAGGAAAACATTGGACTATACTAAAGTGGCCTTCTATGAGCCCTGACCTCAATCCTATTGAGCATCTTTGGAAGGAGCTGAAACATGCCGTCTGGAAAAGGCACCCTTCAAACCGGAAACAACTGGAGCAGCTTGCTCATGAGGAGTGGGCCAGAATACCTGCAGAGAGGTGCAGAAGTCTCATTGACAGTTACAGGAATCATTTGATTGCAGTGATTGCCTCAAAAGGTTGTGCAACAAACTATTAAGTTAGGGGTACCATAATTTTTGTCCAGGCCTGTTCCATGAGTTCTTTTTTTTTTTTTATATAATTCCGTTGAAGCATGGTTGAAAAGCAATGTCTGACTTTCATTGATTAACATTCATAGAATTCTTATTTATTATTACTTTTGTCAGATTAAAGTTATTCTGTGACCATTGTGAGTTTTTCTTTCATTGACCGAAGGGTACCAACAATTTTGTCCACGTGTGTGTGTGTGTGTGTGTGTGTGTGTGTGTGTGTGTGTGTGTGTGTGTGTGTGTGTGTGTGTATGTATATATATATATATATATATATATATATATATATATATATATATATATATATATATATATATATATTCAAACACTCAGGAATACACGCAATGGGGTTTTAGGGAGATGATGAACATTTATCTGACTTATACAGAGGTGTGTAAATTGTGTTATGACTGAGTGAATTGGGATTGTATAAAGAAGATGAGTGAGAGCTTTAGAGGGACTGCAATTCAATTAAACCTCATTTTCAGCACCATAGGCTGAGATGCTCACAGGAAGGCTATAGAGTTTTGGATTCGCTTTTAACTGCATGAGCACTTTTATTTCCCCAAGGCTCTCACCCTTTGCTTTCCTTGCAAATTTTATTGTGCAAAAGTAGCAAAGGTCTATTCCAGAGGGAAACAAAAGGAAGTGTTCAGCAGAATAATAAAAAAAATTGTCAATTGCATCATTATTCCTTGATAGATGAAAAGTATAAATTTCTTTCAGATTTAATTACAAATGTTATTCTTTCTCTATAACTGTATGCATTTAACCAAATAAACTCCTAGGTCCCACTGACAGGTTTGGATTGATATCTCTCACTGTACTTTTGTCTAACTGAACCCTACTCATTTTTCCCTACATCGCTAGATGCCAGGAACCAGTAAATAGTGAATGCTGCAGGATTTTGATGTTGATGATTGGCCATCAAGGGTGAAATTTCTTGATTCTACCAATGTGAATCTTGATTATGGTATTTTAAACTTGCTTGGGCCATGCCTTTTTTGGTGATAATCACCACATTTTGTTTCCTCAGCTGCCTCTAAACGAAATCTGTGTGGTAGCTGAGGGGTACAGTATTCTTCCTGCGCCATATATACTGTATATGGCTTATTCAGTACAGTCTTTGTCTCTATCATCAAAAAATGGTTTGCTTCACACATTGTAGCATTAGATGGCCTTTTATAAGCAATCATGAAAGAAAACTCCCAGGGTTTGTTTGTAACCCTTTGATGCTTGTTTATTTGAAAAGTATAAATGCATCTGACCTCTACAGGAGTTCTGGCAGGATTTAAGTATTCAAAAGAGATACATCTTGGTCTTGGTGGATGACCTTGTTTAGTTTTTTTTTCTACTTTAGTGACCACAGATTTTTTAACTCATTGACTTCAATTTGGATTCCATCTGGATAATGGTTTGCAATCTATCAGTTCTCAGAACCTTGTTTTTGTCCCCATTGATTTTCAAGACTGCATGACGTGTACAATGTGTACAAAGTCTCTGACCTCAACATTGGTAGTGGTGTATATGGCCTTGTCAATGACAAGCATATTCATTTCTTTTTTAATACTGAACTGTAATAATTTCATCATATTGATGTTCTCCTCTGCTCTTGAACGATTTCTGTCAACCATTGTATCGAACAGCAGTGGAAAGAATCCTGTTGTGTAAACAGTAATACAAACATCCTTTCTTAACAAGAAAAAAATGCAATTGAGAATAACAATCATGTCACAAAAAGTCCTATTTACATCCTTTCTTCCCCATGTATCAAATTGTGCTGTATGTATATATACATACAGGTGCAACGGATACTTTTTTTCTCCTCTCTCTCTCTCTCTCATCATCCATGGACCTCCTAGTCTTCTAAACTAAGAAAGATTTATTTTCCTGCTCCTTGGCTAACCGAGGAATTACAGTTCATAATGACGGAAGAGAATTAAGAATTACAGAGAGAAGATGGAAGAAATCACAGCTTGATCCAGCTCTTGTCTCTTACCATGCTCTTCTCTTCAAATTCTCATATGATGTGACTTCTCCCAAAATTGCCTTGTGAAGGGAATAGCTGGAAGCCTCTGCACATGATCCGGGCAAACTCCACAATATCTTCTCAATATCATCACCAACTCTTCCTGTCCCACTCTGACTGCTGATGACTTCGCCACATTCTATGAAGGGGAAAATTGCAGCAATCTGCCAGATCTTTGCTCCCAACCCAACCCCTACACCAGAACTTCAGGACCTTCCCTCTCCTCGCTTAACAGAATTCTCCAACCTGTCAACTGAAGAGATTCAGCAGATCATCTTGTCCTCCGATACCATCACCTGTTCATTAGACCCAATCCGTTCCACAATGCTCCTGGCCATCTCACAAGACCTCCTTTCCTTCATCACAACCATTCCATATCTGGTCATGTCTCTGCTGCTTTTAAGAAGGCAAGATGTCAGCAACTATCGCCTGGTATTGCTTCTCTCTTTTATTTCTAAAACTCTTCAAAGAACTGTTTACAACCAAATGTCTTTATATCTCACAGAACCACTTTAATAATCCCAACCAATCCAGATTCAAAGTGGCACATTCCACAGAGACTGCCCTCCTGTCAGTCACTGAGAAGCACCATGCTGCTAGATCAGCTAATCTCATCTATCTATATTTATCATCTCTTCTCTTCTTTTGGATCTAGATCTGTCAGTTGCATTTGACACGTGAACCACAAGATTCTATTATCTATTCTTACAAGCCTTGGAATCTGTGGAACAGGGTGGCAATGGTTTGCTTCTTACCTAAGAGATAGGTCGTATCAGGTGACATGGAGGTGGTCTTGACTCTCCAGACCCCAGACTCTCCAGGTTAAATTCTTGGTCCTCTTCTGTTCTCCCTCTATACCTGGTCTCTTGGTAAGGCCTTTCATACCATTGTTATGCACAAATCAGACAACAATCAGACCAATCCTTCAGGCACTGCCTGCAATCATGGGGCAACTCTGGACAATCATTTGTCATTTTCCCCACCTGTTGCTAACCTTACTTGCTCGTGTCAATTTCTGCTTTACAGCATCAGAAGAGTCTGCCCATTTCTTTCTTCACAGGCTACTCAGGTGCTTGTTCAGTCCCTTGTTATTTCAAGACTGAACTCCGGCAACTCACTCCTGGAAGATCTGTCTCTGTCCACCATTTGTCCTCTGCAGCTGATCCAGAATGCAGTTGCACATCTCGTTTTCAACCTTCCCAAGTTCTCCCACATCACCACACTTCTCCATTCCCTGCACAGGCTCCTGTAGCTAACACAGTACCTTTCAGCTCTAATCACACCTCGCACAGCACCACGTTCCCTCCGATCCTCCAGCATTGCTCCAGCTTAGTGGGTCAGTTAAAATCATATCTTTCAAAGGTGTCCAAGTCTCACAAGAATGAGACCTCACTTACCACAACTATCCAGGCCTTGCTTTCATCATGCATTAAACTGTCTCTGTTACCCTCTTTGGGCAACTATTCTGAGGAGATCTCCTTTATTAATCATGGATGATGCACACACTTCCCTGATTCTTGGATACTCTTGGACACATTCTTGAATTCTTGGCTGATATGCTATAACACATTGACTGGTCCAACAATGCAATCATAGAATAGAGCCCTCTGTGCATAGCTTCATGTCTGAGGTCTGCTCATAATGCTTCTCCTGTCCCACATCCCTAAATGTAGGACAGGAGAAATGCTCTGTGTGGAATTTTTCCATTTCTTTGCAGTTCTTCCTTATTACTCTGACCTCGAGATGATTTTCAGCTAATCCTGTGCAGTCTCTCTTCCATGCCTTAGTCCCTAGGATTACAATATTGACATTATCCCATGCACAACTCCTCACATACAGTTCTCCCTCTCCTCAGGAGAGAGAGGCTCCTGAGAGAGGCCATATATTTCTGACTTTTTAGCCACTGGTATTATACAACCATCATCTTCTCCTTCTGGGTCACAATTTTTTATGGCTAAAAACAACAAGACCTTTGCCTTTCTTTAATGTATACTACGTACCATCTCTAGAGCTAAAATCTTCATAAAACTAGAACTTGAAACATAAATCATCTGGTCAGAGAGGGAGATCACATCAAAAATTCAGATGGACCACGCAAAATTGAAGACTATAGCTGACTGACATCCAGCATTGCTTCTTGTGGCCTACAATGGGGAAAGACATTCTCATTTTTGTGAGTACCTGCTATACCTACTCTAGAAACAAGTCCTGCAACAAACCCTGTCAGGCATCCTTAGAATTTTTCCTGTTCCCCTCAGACCCAGACATCACATTGGACATTGCCCCAGGGAACTCAGAGAGCAGCATATGCATTCTCATCATAGTTGACTACTTCTCAATAACTGTCCATTTTGTACCTCTACCTGTACTCCCTTCTGCCAAATTTGAATTCCCTTTTGCCAAATTTGGACTCCCTTCTGATATTTTCCACCCTCAAATAGTCTGACTGTATACTGTAACAGCATTACCAACCTTTTTAGCCACTGTCTGTGTGTAGCAAATAGTCATGCTTTCTACCCAAGACCTGCCTATCAAAAATTTCCTGGAAACTATCCCCTAGATCAAGAGGCCCTTTCACCATCTTAAAGATCATCAATCCACAATGCACAGTTAGACTGCTCTTACCTTCCACCATCAACACTTTTTTTCACACCTCTTGAATCTAACCCTTGGTTTCATGTCCATCAAACCAACCACCCTGCCCTCCTTCTTCCTGTCAAGCCTTCACAGAATTGAAAGCCTGACTATGTGGGAAGAACCTACAGTACCTGGTAGCCTGGTAAGATTATCGTCCTGAGGGATGGGTTTCTTCCAGATTCATTTTGGATCCCTCTCTCATTATTCATGTTCGCAGAAGGCATCTTGAGGCACTTTCTAGAACCTTTTCTCTAAAAGGGTTTGTGAGTTCTGAAATATGCATAAAAATTTACTGCACTTGGAATGCCTACTTCCAACTTGTATAGAAAGGTGATGCTAAAGTAAAATGTTTGTATAAATATGTGAGACTAACAAATAGCATAAACACAAAACAGTGCTATCACCATGGGACATTATCTTCTATCTTACAGCAACAGCATTCTTATTCAGGGCACTCTAGTATGTACTAGACACATGTCAGAGGGACTTTGAGAATGCATTGAAGTTACACAAATACACTGCATACCACTGCATATCAGACAAAAATTCAGAAAGACAAATTTGGTCATTCTGGAGGTCATTTCAGGGCAGCAGCAGGAACATTTCAGAAGTAAATAATAAATAATTGAAAATGTTTTAAGGTAAATAGGAACTCTATGAATACACTGTGAAATACATTCTTGCCCCTGTTATTTGCTAAATAAATTTCCTCACAAGGCTTAAATAAAAATAAAAAGAATAAATAATAATAATTAAAATATTTAACATGAGACAAAACATGTCTGAAACATTCTGAATCAGGTTAAACATGCTATAATTTAGATTAGTGGTACTTTGTTGCAATACTATATTGCTTTTTTTCTTTAACTTTTCTTGAGTAATGAGGACATTGAATGTGGGCATTGAAATTTTTTTTTTAAGTGACACTCAGAATTAGGTGTATCTATTGCTTGGCTAAAAGGGATGAAGGCATGAGATTTATATAATTTGAAAATACAAGTTAGTAAGCTTTTTTTTGCCACCACTGTGGCACTCTGGCTTGCTCATAGTGACAAACTGATGAAACAATAAATCTAAATTTTTATATGTATTTGAAATATGTGAGATTTTTATTTCTCTACAACTCAACAATGAATAATAATAATAGAACATACAAATAAACACTCACTCACTCATCATCATCGCTCAATCCTGTATTCAGGGTCACGGGGGCCTGGAGCCTATCCCAGGAGACTTAGGGCACAAGGCAGGATACACCCTGGCCATCGCAGGGCACACAGACATACACACACACTCATTCACACACTACAGGCAATTTGGGAATGCCAATTAACCTAACATACATGTCTTTGGAATGTGGGAGGAAACCTGGAGTACCCGGAGGAAACCCACCAAGCACGGGGAGAACATGCAAACTCCATGCACACAGAGACGGGAATTGAGCCTGGCCGGGGATCGAACCCGGACCCTGGAGGTGCAAGGCGACAGTGGTAACCACTACACCACCGTGCCGCCACAAAGAAACATATAAATACAAATAAAATAGAAATTAACTAATTGAAAATGTGAAATGTATTTGGAAAATATGCTTTTACATACATGGGGTGTTTATTCTAGTTTATTCATAGAAAAAGAGGTGTGTAAACACTAATCAATTTCCTGAGTCTACATACATCAAATCCATTTGCATGTTCCAGGGAAACAAAAGAGTTTTGGCAAGCCATGGGAAGAATGCCATATAAGGAATGAGGAGGAAGTGGGGGAAGCTGTGGAACCAGAGAGAGAGAGAGAGCGAGAGAGAGAGAGAATCCTGGGAAATTTCACAGTTGGTGAGAAATGTCAGAATACCATACCTATCTAACATCTACCTACATTAACAATATGTTCTTCATTCTGTGATGTTTTACTGTTTAGTACAGTAATGAGAGTTTATTTCAGTTACTGTGGTCTTCCTTTTAGAATCAGTGAAGATTATATTCTGATGTCTCTCATTAACATGGTGTCTCTGCACATACAACTACAGCTTATTGAACATGTTTTTTTTTTGTTTTTCAAAGCTTCCTCTACAGAAAATTCCAGATCAACTGTTTCTGAATTATTTAAATCAACACATCTGGATCCAACAAATATGGCAAAAAATTAAGATCACTTTTTCCCCCTTCTCATTTTTTCAAGATAACAGTAACCGAAGGGCTTGATGTGCATATATATACAGTATATATATATATATATATATATATATATATATATATATATATATATATATATATATATATATATATATATATATATATATATATATATATATTGCTTTATTCATTTTGCCACATGATAGGCTAATTAAATAAAGGTAATAATCAATGACCATGGTGAGTCTGAAGCATGAATGAGAAAGGAAACAAGTGAATTCTGTAGCTCAAATTTGAAAATTCTTGTTGGTGTGATGTCTTCTTAATGGGATTTACATCTGTTAATATTTTAATTTTATGATTAATGACTCAAGTTAAGCTCACTCAGTCTCACAGACACACTATATTCATTTCACATGACCTACAACATATAAATCCATCAAAACTTTTCTCATACATCTTCATTCTGGTCTGCCTCCTCTGCTCACCTCATGTGACAAGATCTTGGCTGGTTGAGTAATTAAACCTGTGCTGAATTATTCAAAGCTCACAGGTTTCCAGATTACATTGTGCCATCATTTGAGAGTATGGAAGTCAATGCACAGGTGTGCAACAAAAAAAATAATTATTTACCCATCATCTATGAATATGCAGATTACCTATGGGGCAAACAGAACTACTGCACTCTTTATTCTCCATCTTCCTGTGAGGCATATGATACAGTAAATTACAAAAGAAAGAAGACTAGAAAAAGTATGTTTTCTATTCCCCATTAAAAAAATAATGAAATACAGATAAAGAGAAATTGCTTTTATTATATTTTGGAACTAAAACACACACACACACACACACACACACACACACACACGCACGCACACACACACACACACACACACACACACACACACACACACACACACACACACACACACACACACAGAAGGGCACAGAGAGGTGAACCAAAACATAGTAGTCTCTTATGAGATTAGAACTACAGTTCTGTTAATGGTTATGTCATAAAACATGTTCTCTCCATGAGAGAGGCTTGACTGGGGAGCAGCCTATTTTGCCATGCTTAACAGTGGCTTCTATTGGGTGAAAATTTCAGGGGAAATTTGGGAACGCAAATTAGCCTAATTTCCATATCAACTGTGTGAGGAAACCAGAGTACCAGAAGGAAAGCCACCCAGCACATGGAGAACATGCAAACTCCATGCACACAGAGGCAGGAAGCGAACCTGGGCTCTAGCGGTGTAAGGCGACAGTGCTAACCACTAAGCCGCCAAGCTAACCACTAAACCACCAAGCTAACCAGCAGCATATTTTGCAATAATACTGAATTTAGCAATTTCTCCAGATCCTCTTATGTGTGACTATTTCTTTCTGATTTTGTTTCCAAAGGTTACCTTCCACAAGGTGCAAGTAGAAGAATTCATCAGCTCAGAAGAAACCTGCTTAATTAGTTAATATGTTAACATGTCACAAAGCTCAAAGAAATTCCGGAACACATCTTAGCAGAGAAGGCACTATTTAAAAATGCCCACAAGGTCAGCATGACAACCAATGCTAGAGTGTTGACCATAGACTGTATAAGAATTGTATTGAGTTACCAATAGTTTTTCCGAAGAAAGATTTTGAGGCTTAAACGTTTTTTGACCTCAGGGATCAGGCTGGTGATAAAAATACTGATGAGGCTGAATGCTGAGTTGTTGGAACAGACGAGAGGAGACATAAGTTTGCTGTTGAGGTTCTTAAATAAACATCACATTTTTTATTTGTTTTTGTAGGTACTTTGCCACCTGTCACAGTAAAACATTTGTTCCCATGTCTGAAATTTAATCTACATGTTTAATTTATGAAGCAATGAGGAGTGGCTCAAGACCTATAATTATATAAGAATTGTGTGAGCAGCTGAGAAAAGGGTGTAAGAGCATAATGTAGAACTTAAAGAAAATTAAACTACCAAATGATTCATGATGGTAATTATATTTAGCTAATTTCCATGTCACAATAGTGTCCCCACTATTCGCAATAGATGTAAAAAGTCTTAAATCATTATTTCACAGTCAAACGAGTGTTAAATACTTGTCTAGCTAGAAATTATACGGATCCTTTTGTGGAAAAGCTAATAAATAAACTCTGCAGTACTATACTGACTTTAGTAATGTATCGGGTTTAAATCTCTGCACACTCATTTATACTTCTGAGACAGTTATGATTACCACAGTCTGACAGTGTGCATTTACACTCCTCAAACATAAAATGAAAACTACAGGTAGATGTAGTCAATAACAATAATTACCCCCATTACACTGACACCTATCAAGCAATTCTCACAATTGATATGATGAAAAATGGACAAAATAGGCAAGTACGCGTCATTATTTGACATTACAGGAATCAAAACACATAAGATCTGATCGACTAGACGAAAGCCAAACTGTAAAGGTTAAATTCTGTGTCAGAGCAATAGGAGGTCTTTTGTGGTGTTCCCTGTATGCAGTACTTGGTATCAACTAAAATTAATTTGTGAAAGGACAAATGGTAAATAGATAATAGGCACCCAAGGCTCACTGAGGCCACTTACAGTACCTCACATGTGGACACTTGCCTTAATGCCGTTATATGTGGTATAAGAAAATAAACGCTACCAAAGATTATGTTAAAAGTAAATCATACTGTGTTTTATTATTTTTTTGTTATTTTTGCTTAAATATAGGATCCTATATAAGCATATTTATGCTTTTTATTACTGGTGATTCATTCTATAATTTGGGGTACAGTTCACATTGTACAAAAAAAAAAAAAAATTCTCAGTAGAACCAATAGTTAGTTTGTGAATTTCTTCAGTGTAACATATCTGCTAGTTGCATTTTTTTCTGACTGATTACTTACATTACTGGGTAACATAGTTGACAGATTACATGGATTAGGGCTTACAGTACATAGCTACTTATAATTTTTTAAAGAAACAACTGATAGAAACTGTGCTTTAGGAGTGTTGTCATCTTACACAAAGTTAAAATAAGTAAAAGATTTTTAAAGGAGGGTGATTAAAATGTGTCTAAACTGAATATGCTGACTGAATATTTCACAGCTGAGTTGCTCTTATTGGAATTTCCTGAGTTGATGACCTGTTTGAAGCATTTTTCTCTGGCACTGTAGTTCTTTTTCGCTCTGACATGCTTGCACAGCAGATTGGATTGGTTTCCAATTCACTTCCACTTTTATTTACAGAGCAAGTGATGTTAAACAAATTAACTGCTAAAACAGAAATTAATTAAGATACCAAAAACTAGAATAATTAAAGCAATTAAAGGAAACCAATTAATTGCAAATACAAAGCAATGAAAGACACTAAATGCATAGCAAATAAAGTGAAAAGTACAAGCTACAATTAAAGAACAGGGAGTCTGACCTTCATGAGCTTTTACCTATTGATATTATATCTATTTAAGTAAAACAAATTACATTTGTACATAATTATATTTAATGAATTTAAGCTAAGCATACCAATTTTACCATTACTTACCATTATTTATTTTTGCTTAACAATCATATTCTGACTTGTATGTACTGTAAGTATATTGATGCATGATTGATGCATGATAATTAAAGAACACATTAAAAAAAAACTGCACTCTCGGAAATAAAGGTACAATTTCGTACTAAAGAAGATACAAATCATTATCACTGGGGCAGTACATTTCAAGCGCACAGAATTGTACCTTAATATAGAGAAACAATTTTTTACCAGTTCTGTTTGTACCATCAAGGACATTATTTGTACCATGGGCAACCAAAATGTACCTTTTGTTTTATAAAAGTGCTGGTACTCTATTGTACCCTTTGGGAACTATATTAGATTATTATATACTAGATTTACCTTTTAAATAAGACATTCAATTAATTTATTGTGAACATATATGAAATATGTTTGAACACTGCCTTAGATTACAAGAAACAAATAACACTAAAATGGGACGGAATATAAAATAAAATTTTCCATCTACAATATAACTTTTCCCAAACTGTTTACAATACAATTTAAACTTTTTAATTCATTTTTACGCACTTTTCACAAAATACGACTTAATTTATCCAAAAATGAAATTAAATGAAAAGCATGAAAAACACTGTAAGAAAATGTGCACAAACCTGGTGACTAAGCATATCTTCAAAACTCTTACATGACTGCAGCAAGTTCAGCACCCCCAGCTAAAAGTCATCATGGGCAGTGGATAGTAAACACTACATGCACAATATACTTAACATTCTCATGCTTGCATTTGCTTTCTATCAAAAGCAAATGCAGTTCACTGTCATGATGAACTGCAAAATTCCCAGTGTTGATTTAACACCCCAAGTGTTTATATATGACCTAATGGTCACGAATGTATTCTGAAAGTGTTAAATCAACACTCTGGGTGTTTCAAGACTAAGGATTTTGCTGTGTATAAAAAAAAAAAAAAAAACATGAGCATGATAACAAAATACAATAAACGAATGCATATTATAAATCATAACTCACTAATGACCATTCATAAAGACAACTCAAGCATTTGTAACGTTATACAATTACTTTTTTTTATCTGAATTTCACGAAAATCTTGAAACTTTCTTAAGGTAAATAACATTATAGATAGCAGTGTCATAAGCTAACCAAAAACTAAACCAACTAGCTACCGTAAGCTACAACTACTCAAACCTGGGTGAAATACATTAGAACATTTACAGTACATCACAGCTTGACATTCATGGACATCTGTAAGCTACATAAGGCATTATCTTAGACAACATGAGCTAACATGTTTGTGCTAAGCTACATGAGGCAGTATGTTAGCATAATTAGCAGTGTTATTTACATGCTACCCCAAACTAAGTAAGTGACATTCAAAGACAATGCTTCATATAAACTGATCAAAGCAAGCCAAAATGAGGAAAATAAAATAATATCAGTTTTATATAAGAATAATGATTGTATAAGACTTAATAACTCACACAACATTCTGCATATATATTTTCATTTCAGTTGTACCTTAAAATGTAATATATATATATATATATATATATATATATATATATATATATATATATATATATATATATATCATCAGAGGTCTTTTCCATTCCATTAAGGGTAGATTTATCAAAAAGGTAAAAAAGTGTTCTTTGAGGAACATTATTTTCACCACTGTGCACCTTTTTTTCTTAGAGTGTGCTATACATCAGTTGTGGTATGAATCAACAATGGGGATGCAAAAACAATAAGCAGGCAAACTAACACCCTCTGTGTTTTGTTAATGTTGTCATTGTTGCTGTTTTTCTTTATCGGTAGAGACAGTTGCTTGAGAGAATCCAAGCTCCCTACCCCCCACTTTTTTAAAGCTGCCACTTGATTAGTTGATTGGATTAATATTAAGTACTGGGGTGACATGGATTTATGGTCTTGCTGTTTACATCACCAAGATGTACATTACTGGTTTGTTTTCCAGGTTCCATTTACTGCCAAATAAACATTTCTGTAGGTGGATCAGTCTGTTCTCTATTGGCTGTAGGTGTAAATGAATGTGTTAATTTGTTTGTATGGTACCCTGTAGTGGACTGCCATTCCTCCAAGTGTGCTATCTACTGTGACTCTAACAAATGATAAAGTGTTAGATGGGTAAAACATATACATATACTTTGTATATAATTATAAAAAGATTTATTTTTTATTTTATTATCAAGTTTAAACAAAACTGTATCTTATTTTCCATCCCAGAGAATTTGACAGTTCCCCACACAGCAAGTCTCTGGCATGATCACTTTTAAGCTCTAATGACCACCTTTTGTTTGTACTGGGACCAGCAATATGGTGGCAGCAATGAGAACCATCACTAACAAGATAACCTTAACTCATCTCACAGTGGAGAAATTTCTATGTTATGGCAGCAAAGAACAATGAGCAAACATAAACTAGAGACAGTACAGTATATACTGTAAATACAAAAGAAAAGTAAAAAAACAAACTTGATCACAAACAAATATTTATACACAATACAGTGTATGAATACAAAAGAAAGGGAAATACTGTACAATACAATAGTTACACACTCACATTCACTCACATTGCACTAGGTAATATAATATTGTACAGTTAAAAAAAAGGTGTTAATGCACAGACGATATGGCAACTATATTGTGAGATAGTGTCACTATATTTAAGATATTGTAACTATTGCATATTGCAGCAACAATATGGCACAGTAATGACAGTGTGCGTGTTATGGTGAGTGGTTCAGTAGGAGCAACTCTGATTGTACAGTCTAATAGCAGCAGGAAGAAAAGAACTATTGCTCCTTTAAACACTTAACAGTCTGTCACTGAAGGACCTGATCAGAGGTGTAACTGTTTTATACAGTGGGTGAGAGTCATTCTCCAGAAATGATTATAGCTTAGCTACCATGCTCTCCCACCTCCTGTACATTGTCCATGGGAATCCTCAGAACTGAGCTGGCCTTCTTTATCAGCTTGTCCATTCCCTTCCTGTCTGCGATATAGATGCTGCTGCACCAGCAAACCACTCCATAGAAGATGGCTGAGGCAAAAAAGGTATTCAGTAGTGCTCTCTGCACTTCAAAATACCTTTTTAATTCTGATTTATAATTCATAATTACATTATTTGCTCAAGCTCTTATAACAGAGCTCCACATAATGTTGACAAAATACTACATATGCAGTAATGAAAACACACCATCTCAAGTAAAAAATTAGACCGGACACTCCGGACACTTTTGACTACAGTCTTAACTATAGTTTATTGCAAGTATATTGCTTGACCCATACACTGCATGAACATATTTACAATTTCAAAGTAGTCCTGTCGTCATTTCTATGACCCCCTCACTTCCCCTGATTTTTCTCATGAACACCATTGTTACTTGGTGCGGTATGGAGAGCCGCAACACCCGATGTTTTTAATGATAAGAGCCCTTATGCTGGGCATTAGAGTGGGTAAATGAAATAGGAGTTAGTAAGAGTGTTTGTGATACACACGGGAAGACCTTCCCGTTTGGAGATACAGTGGGATTATTAATTAAGAAACTTAAAAGGAAAATACTGTAAATGAAAAGTGAAAACACAAAATAAACAGAGCTCCGCCATCTACGCAAGAACGGACGGGGCTCTGGAAAATAAAACAAAACTTATCCTCTCGGGGCGTTCGCCCTTACCGAGGACTAATGGGAGAGAGAGAGAGAGAGAGAGAGAGAGAGAGAGAGAGAGAGAGAGAGAGAGAGAGAGTTTGTGCTTCGTGCACTAATAAACTGTACTGAGCGCGCACGCTGAACTGCTGCGTGCCGCTCTCTCTATTTATCTATCTCTCTCTCTCGCACTCACCGGCATCTTAAATAGACAAAGGCTGGGGCATTGCCTCTGTCTTTAAACAGCACACTATACGTCTGTCTGTCTATCTTTAAATTCCTTTCTCTTTCTTTCTTTCTTTCTTTCATTCTTTGTCTTTCGCCCTGATACCTTGCCGGTGCTACCTAAATGATCGCACGAAGTGCGCCGGTGTCAGGACCCTTAAATAAACACGCCGTCAGGTGTGGCTCATTCAGGCTGATTGCCTGACGCCGGCGTTGCCTAGCAACCGTGTGTATAAATGCCCGTGCTTTTGCCTTTTCAGAACTCTGCGTGGTAACAGCTTGCGGATCTGCCCAGTCTGAACAGTTTAAGCTCGGCGCTGCCCCTTGCGCAACCCGAGTTGTTACAACCATCAGACTGTTTGCCAGTGTACACTTGCATGTTCCAGGCATAACATGACTTTGCACAACATGCTGCCCATATCTTTATACCATGCTTAGATGGTTTGTTTGGCATATACTGCTTAAATGAGCACCGTCCCCTAATCCCGTCGAGATGCTCATTATAGTTTGTAAACAAGTGGCAGGTGCTCTACCCACTTCTTCCAAACTTCCCAGCTTGTCTCATTGACTTCGGGCTACTCTTGTGTGGTGGTCATCAAAGTGAATGGAACAGCATATGGAAGGTCTGCAAAGACATTGTAGAGTGAAAAATTGCCTGACCAGTGTCCGCAGCCCAAAGGCTGGATGCAGATTTGTTAGGGGATCTGTAGACACCACACAAAATTAACACAACCATGTAGTCTTCAATATTCACTGGGTCTACCTCTTTCCAGGTGTTTCCATAATCCCCTCTCCCATCCAGGTTTGTCACTTCCGTGACAATGGTTACAATGGAGTTTGTGAGGAAAAGTTGAAAACGGGACTTGATATCATCCACTTGGGATATAGCAAATTGGGTTAGGGTTAAGTTCTATTTTTAGATGAAAGGAGACCACAACTTTAGCTGGGTCCTCTTCCTCATCAGTGTCAGAGTCTTCCTCCTCTGGGGTTTACTCTGTGTCATCCTCAACCTCTGACTCTTCCTCCTCTACAGCCTCCTCACTGTCAACCTGGCTTCTCTCCTCCTGATCACCGTTATTGTCAAATATAATTCCAAATCTTCAGTACTGTATATCTCTTGGCCATCGTGGTGCTGAAGACTGAACTGTAAGGCCTCAAAAACCAGTGCTGCAAAAAAGTTTTTTGATTGTTGAATGTTGTAGTTTTGTTTTTCAACATATGTTGTAAAAAATAATTTTGTCGATAGGTTTACATGCAGATTGCCATGGAAGCCAAAAATGAAGAAGTGTTTGTGTCTGCTCAAAGACACCTGCATCTTGAGGTGTAGGAAAGGAGTGAAGAAATGTGCTTGCTGTTTTATTGTATACACTAATTGAAGGCTTACCTATTCTTTTCCAATGAACAGTCATTTTTGACCAGGAACACCATGAGTGTAGAAAAATTTCCATAAAAAGTATTTCTAATTTATTTTGTGTTCAATGCCATGTGTGAACAAATTCATTAAACCTCATGAGAAATGGATAAAATTTACTGCACTTTTTTAGAGAGGAAACTTGTAAGTCGGTCAGATTTGATCAGAACACAACATGAGGTTAAGTCAGCAATGAATCCATTCTGGCCACAGTGTGCTAGTGTTTGTTTGAAACCAGCACATGTGCAAAATGTTAAAATTTATATCAGGTTACCAAAAAAGAAAAAATAGGGTTAAATGAAATTTAAAGAGAAAAAAAGAGGACTACAAGCACTCACTGAGTATTTCTCTGTTAGTGTTTGTTCATAGTACTTGTTGTGATGCAAATTAATCAATTAATTAAAATTCTTTAGTTATTCTTTAGTAATGTAGGTAATGTTTATTTAATGTTAGAAAAGTTTGATATTCCAACAGATTATATAATGAATGTGTCTACAGCCATCTCATTAATTCCTCATCAAAGCAGTTAATAAATTGCTGCTTTATTAGAAATGTTATATGTGGTTGCAAATCAATTGTATCTATTTTTGTTGAAGCAGGAGGAGGTATAAGTAGTATGTGTTTATGCCAGCTTCCTGTTTCTTCAATTCAAGCTTTAATTGGGTTGCTGCTTATACAGTAAACCTGACAGCCCTTAACCATGACCAGACTTCTTTTGGAGTAACATAATGGCATTTCAGTCTATTCATAATAGGATGCTGTCACATATGCCTAGTGCCTAGAAGGTTTACCCTTCTGTCAATTAGTAGAGTACAGTGGCAACTGTTCAATGCACAACTAACTGTCTAAAATGAGCATTGATAGCTTATTAACACACACATTAGTTAAAGGCATTAAAACTGATTTTTTTTTAACCACTCCAAAGATTTAATGTTAACAACTAAAGTTTTGGCAAGTCAGACATCTACTTTATGCATGACACAAGTAATTTTTCCAACAACTGTTTAGAGATTATTTCACTTACAATTCACTGCATCACGACTCTAGGAGACAGAATACCTCTCCTTTCTGAGCAATATGAAGGGTCAAAAGTTTGCAGACACAAAAAATCCAGAAAATGAACCATTTTAGGCACGGTGGTGTAGTGGTTAGCACTGTCACCTTGCACCTCCAGGGTCCGGGTTCAGTTCCCAGCCAGGTTTGATTCCCGTCTCTGTGTGCATGGAGTTTGCATGTTCTCCCCGTGCTTGGTGTGTTTCCTCCGGGTACTCCGTTTTCCTCCCACATTCCAAAGACATGTAGGTTAGTTTAACTGGTGTTCCCAAATTGGCCATAGAGTGTGAGTGTGTGTATGTGTGTGTGCCCTGCGATAGATTAGCACCCTGTCCAGGGTGTACCCCGCCTTGTGCCCTAAGTCTCCTGGGATAGGCTCCAGGCCCCCCGTGACCCTGAATATAGGCTTATGCGGTATAGATGATGAGTGAGTGAGTGAAAATTTTTAGAACCTTCATCTAGACTATTTGACACCATTTGAGTCTATTTGAGTTGGAGGTGAAATCAAGCTAGGCCAGAAAGTCACTCTTCATCACTTTCAAAGATCTTTAGGTCTCACGGCAGCTGCGTCCACGGTGATACCTTTGGGCCTTCTGCACATGTGAGCGTTTTCAGTTCTGGCTAAGAGCCAGGGGATTTCACTCAAGGGCCAATCCCCAGAGGCTAATAAGGGTTACGTGGCAGGGGCTTCGTACCTTTTCTATGTGGTTCAGACCCTGGTTTCTGACTTTGGGTCCCACTTTAGGTCCGTCTTGTCGTCGCAAGATGCTAACGACAGACGCTTCCCTCACGCGCTGGGGTGCTGTCTTGAATGGCCATCCAGCACAAGGAAGCTGGAGAGGTCATCTTCTCACGTGGCACATCAATTGCCTCAAAATGATGGCTCTGTTTCTGGCCCTGAAACACTTTCTCCAGCAGTTGAGAGGCTACCATGTCCTAATGCGGGTGGACAACACTGTGGTAATCTCATACATAAATCATCAGGGTGGACTGCGCTTGCGCCACTTGAACAAGCTAGCGCACCAAGTTCCTGTCCCTCAGGGCGATTTACATCCCGGGGCACATGAATGTAGGAGCGGACTTGCTATCCAGACAAGCTGTGACACATGGGGAATGGAAACTCCACCAAAGTAGTCAGTCAAATCTGGGAAAGATTTTACGTAGCAGAAGTGGACCTCTTCGCCTCGCAAGAGGCAGCACAATGTCCCCTTTACTACTCTGACACCTCCAGCTCCCCTGGGTTTGGATGCGATGGCCCACACGTGGCCCAGATTATGCCTTTATGCATGTCCTCTGATAGTCCTGCTCCCAGGAGTCCTGGAGAGGGTCCATCAACAAGGTTTGCACCTCTTATCGATAGCGCCCCATTGGCTGACCTGAGTGTGGTTCTCGGATCTAATATCTCTCCTCGACGGCTCACCCTGGGTGATTCCAGTGTGGAGGGATCTTCTGTCTCAGGCGCAGGGGACAATATTTCATCCCCGGCCCGAGTTCTGGAACCTTCACGTCTGGCCCCTGAAGGGGACCGCCTAAGAGATGCTGGTCTTCCAGGCAGCGTAATTGAAACCATTTTAAGTGCCAGGGCTCCCTCCCCTAGAAGAACTTATGCCCTCAAATGGAGTGTATTTGAAAGTTGGTTCAGGGCAAGACATGTAGACCCAGTCTACTGCCAGATTGTTTCAGTGCTGGAGTTTCGGCAAGAAAAGTTGTCCTCTGGCTTATGCCCTAGTACTCTCAGAACATACATAGCCGCTATTTCGGCATGCTCTGACCACTGGGGTTTCTGTAGGAAAGCACCATTTAGTTGCCCATTTTATTAGTGGAGCTAAACGGTTGGCGCCTCCCACTAGAGCAACGGTGCCTTCGTGGGACTTAGCTACTGTGCTCGAAGGCCTGGCTGACACCCCTTTCAAACAACTAGAGTCAGCGCCTGCCAGGCTTCTGTCTCTTAAGATGGTTTTTCTCATGGCTATTATTTTTTCGAAGAGGATTGGGGATCTGCAGGCTCTGTCAGTCTCCCCATTCTGCCTAGACTTTGCCCCTGGGCTAGTCAAAGCTATTCTGCATCCTCACCCGAACTTCCCAAGGTTCCATTCTCGACCATGCACCCAGTCGGTCTCGAAGCCTTCTTGTCATGCGCACTCCTAACGCGACTGGCACGAGGACCCGGAAGTAGTACGGTTGCAACTTAGGAAGCATAAAAGGAGACAAGATGGCGCTTTACACTCGCTCAGTCATTGAGTTTTGCCCATGCTATCGCCGACGCCTCACTCGTCTAAACGTGAGCACTTACTTTCTTGGGTTATCGCTTCCAATTGGGTGTGTGTATTTAGAACGCGGGTTTATTTGTGTAAACTCTTGCTCTCGCTTCGGGAGAGTTCTATTAATAACCAGCGTGGTTATCCTGCCTGCTCGCGCTACTTCCGCGTTTGGGTTTACCATCCACGCTACAGGGCTAACTGCTAGTCTTCTGATTCATCTCCGGTTAGTTCGTGACACTGTCCTCCGCCTTTCACAGCTCCGGAGCACGAAAGACTTCACTTATTGTGTCCAGTATGTGCTCTTCAGATTTACATCCACCGCAAGTCAGAGCAGCTTTTCATTTGCCATGGGGGCTGCATCTGGGGGGGCGGCCGCCACTAGACAGACGTTGTCACACTGGGTGAGAGATGCTATTGCCCTAGCCTATGAGGTGCGTGGCCTCTGGGAATCAGGGCTCATTCTACCAGGGGGATTGCCTCATCAATTGCTCTGGCAAGAGGTGTCCCCTTGCAGCATGTGTGTGATGCGGCAGGCTGGTCCTCTCCGCACACGATTGTTAGATTTGATAGTCTGAATGTCAATGCTACTCCGGGCTCACGGACCCTCGAGTCATCATCCCAGAGATAGGTCTGAGACCTCCTTGGCTGTTGTGTGCACACAACACATTGACCTGAGGATGTTTCCGGTTCACTCCTATTTATAACCTGCAGGTGCACCTTATCGGGTTATGTCACCTGACTGAGGTTATAAGCCGAAGTATTCTGCATTTTGATACACACAGGCTTCACAACCGGAGAACAAAGAGATGTTCCCATAGCGTTTTCGCGCACCATCGAGTGTAGCTTTTGAAAGGGAACAACAAATTGCTGTAGACCAAAAACTATCAAGGCATGACTATGTTCTTTGTAGGAACATTTATGGTATCATCTGCATAAATGTTAAAGTCAGCAAGTAAAATAATGTTAGAAGAAACTGTACACAGAGAGATTAAAATGTAGAAAATGTAGATATTGTATTACAATATTATGGTGGTCAGTATATAACAATACGTATAGTCAATGTTGAACCTTTGATTTGTAAAATTGTTGATTCAAATGATGTGCATGTGGACAGAGTCAGTGGAGATGCCTTCTACTCTTTGTGGAGTATTCTGAGACCTCCCCGTGTTTGGAAATTTGGAGCTGCAAGTTGTAAACAAACCTTTGCATTCATGCTTCTTTAAGTTGAAAAAGTCTTTTTTTTTTTTTTTTTTGCTGCCAATCCCGACAAAACAAAAGAAGCTGAACTTCCAATCATCCACAATCATAGGCAGACCTTATTGGAAAGTGAACAGGTGTTGAACAGCCCAATTGTGAGACTGTTCTTACCAGCTGCTGGGCTAGTCGAGTTAGCTTAGCTAGCACACTATGATCCACAGACTGTCAGTCATGTTTTCTTGCGGGCCAGGGGGGTGAGGACCTGAATGATCTTTTGGCCTTGGTGTCATCATATCTGAAGCCCTAACAAGACCCACAATGGATGTACAATATTTCCACCATAGACTATGTCTTGCTGGAGATACAGAGAAGGCGAGTGTACAGTGTAGTAGTTTCTAACATTTTAGTAATGAATTATGTTTTAAATAATTTTATTCATCTTTTCCTTCATACAACAAATAACATACTCTCTATCTTCTCTTCTGTTTAAAATCTTAAAACAAGTTAATGTTGTTCTAGTAGGCTGTCAGAGCTCAAGTTATATACATAAATTTTGATGTAATGTGATAGATGAGATGAAATTATATGTTGCAAGTATAATAATAGGTTGTCACAGGGCTTGCTACTTGGATCTATACACACACAGTGGCACCTCGTGCATGCGCTTCTTGTTTTGAGGCCAAGCGTTACGTGATCACAACTGAGCAAATGTTTTTTCTCTCTCTTGCACTGCGGAATTGTGGGTAATTGTCTCCCCTGCTCAGTCTTATTGCTCAGTTTACTGTAAGACTGTGACCATGTGTGCTTGTAAAGCATCTTTTATTTTGTGTTTGTATGTGTGTGTCTGTGTGTGTGTGTGTGTGTACAACGCGTGTGTACTGTTTATTATAACACGTGTGTGCATGCATGTAAAGCAAAAGCAAGTCTCATTAGAGGGGTTAAAGATCCATTTTCTCTCTCTCTCTCGCTCTCTCTTTCTCTGTCTTTGTAAGCCTGCACTGATTCCATTATGTGTGTGCGCGTGAGTCATTGGACACCGTGCCCCTCCCCTGCTCCTCTAATCTTCACACACACCCCTCCTCCTCACGTATTCACACATACTCTTCCTCCTCTCGCCTTCACACACACACACACACTCTAACCAAAACAAGGCTCTGTCACAATTCTTTTCAAAGGTAAAGTGTAGGTTAATTTGTTTTATTTTAACTTTATATCAGTGAGTCCGTTAATATGTGCACACACTCGAGTCTCAGAGATGTTTCTTGTTAATTTTCCCGATGAGGCAGTGGTTTCATTAGTGTATGTTTGTGTGTGAGAAAGTCATCCCGCACAGTAGGAGGAAGCTGAACCACTGATGATTTGGGCTTCAGTGTCATGGTATTCCCTTGGCCCAATATTTGGGGTAGATGGGCGCATTACTGCCATGGACTAGCATTGGGACCATGTGCACCCAATGCTTCAAACATTGTATCCTAAACATGGTGCTGTGTATCAGGATGATAATGCACCAATACACACAGCAAGAATGGTGACAGTGTGGTTTGAAGAACATGAAAGTGAAGTTGAACAGCTCTCATGGCCTGCACAGTCACCAGATCTAAACATTATTGAGCCACTTTAGGGTGTTTTGGAGGAGCGAGTCAGGAAACGTTTTCCTCCACCAGCATCACGCAAGAAGAATGGCTCAAAATTCCTCTGGCCACTGTGCAAGACTTGTTTCTGTCATTCCCAAGACGGATTGATGCTGTATTGGCCGCAAAAGGAGACCCTACAACATATTAATGAATTATTTTGACCATTTCATGTTCATCAATCCAATCTCTGTCACCAGTCTTGCTGTGAGTATTGGTGCATTATCTTCCTGATACATGGCACTGCCTTCAGGATACAATGTTTGAACCATTGGGTGCACATGGTCCTTCAGAATGGTTCGGTAGTCCTCGGCAGTGACACGCCCATCTAGCCCAAGTATTGGGCCTATTTAATGCCATAATATTGCATCCCAAACCATCACTGATCCACCCCCATGCTTCACTCTGGGCATGCAACAGTCTGGGTGGTACGCATTTTGGGGGCTTCTCCACACCGTAATTCTCCCAGGTGTGGGAAAGACAGTGAAGGTGGACTCATCAGAGAACAATACATGCTTCACATTGTCCACAGCCCAATATTTTCGCTGCTGGCACCATAGAAACAGACATTTGTCATTGGCACGAGTGACCAAAGGTTTGGCTATAGCAGCCCGGCCATGTACACTGACCCTGTGGAGCTCCTGACGAACAGTTTGGTGAAAAAAGGAGAGTTCTTTAAATATTTATCTAGACACCAACACGTTTAATTCTGCAGTGAGTTGCAGCACTAAATTGGCCAGTGTTTCAGTTTCATTGTCCAACCCCTGTATATTATGTTATATATGCTGCCTTCCTGATCATTCCCCTTCCTCTTTGTCCTTTAAAAGATGAAACTTATATGCATTATGTAGGATGGGTCCAACTGCACATCGATGGTTGCTGGTTAACAAGGTCAGGCCACTCTGGACCAGATGCCCTCTGTCTTCACACAACCCTTATCAGGTGCACAGTTTCACTTTGGGAACAGGCAACACAAGAATATGTATTTCAAAAGCATATACTATAAAACAAACCAATGTTTTACTTTGTTTTTTAGAATTGTTTTCATGTTTCATCTGAGTACTGTCTAATGAGTATAGGCTCATAATAATTTAAATGAACTTTATCAAGGTCAATGAAAGTCAGTTCTAGTTTTTTTTCTAATGGCTTCTTTAATAATAAACTCAATACAATGTTTAAATATTAGCTTTTTATCACAAAAAGTCACAAAGTGGCTTCTTTAAATATTTATCTAGACACCCAAAGAGCCATCCACTGAGAGGATTCAGATTTAACCATTTAAGGCATGCCATAGAATAGTTCTGCCACAGTATATCTTAGTATTCTTACATCCTGTAAAGTTTTTATTTTTCATATATATATATATATATATATATATATATATATATATATTTTTTTTTTTTTTTTTTTTTTTTTCCAAATAGAGGAATAGGAATGTATGTGCAGCCCAAACATCAAACTATTCGTCCCTATTATTTGGCCAGAGAGTTTTCCTACGCCATTGTTATTGTTGTTTACATTCCTCCTATGGCTGACACATTGAGTTCTACTGACGTCATCAGCTCTGCAACCGCCAGACTTCAGACTTATACCCTCATGCCTTAATTGCCACTGCAAGAAAAGAGAAAATAAAACCCTGTAATTATTGTATGCTAATGTAAAGAAAGCTCTCAATGCTTTGGGTAGCTCAAATCTCAACCTGGTCCTCCTCAAGCCCCTATACCCTCAGACCCTCAGTCCAACGGCAGCCTGATCACCAAAACTGTATGGAGATGGTTACAGGAAGATACAGGCGCCCTACAAGGATGTTTTAAGGTTACAGATTATTCTGTAAGGCTCACAGGGAATATTGGTGTCCTTATAGATTGTGTAACAGACTATGTTAGCTTTTGCATGATGAACGGTATAATACACACCAAAACAGTATAATAATAATGTATATAATAATAACCTCCAGAGATTGTGGAAAGCTATAAGTATCTAGGTGTACACTAAGACAATAAGCTAGACTTGTCCAAAAACACTGATGCACTGCATAAGAAAAGTCAGAGGCGCCTATATTTTCTCGGGCGTCTCAAGTTGTCATGATCCACGCCTGTCAACCTGTTTTTCCCACGCTGTCACTCTCCATGTGCTCATGTTTTCCCCAGCCTGTCATGCTTCCGTTACCACGCCCCCGTCTACTCACCTGTTTCTCATCTTCTCCGCTGATTACTCCAGTGATTTAAGCACGCGCTGCGCGCTGCTTAAATCGCTGGATTATTGAATGTCTTCTGCTTCGATTCTCTCGCGTTTTGTTTTGTTTTCTTCACGTTGCCAAGTAGTTTCGTTTTCTCGTTTCACGTCTCTCGCCTTCTGTTTTGGATTTGTCGCCTCGCTGTTTGATTTCCCGGCTTTGATCTCGCGCTTCCTCGTTTTTGACTACGGCTTTTGTTTTACGTGTTTTGGATTGTCGCCTCGCTGTCTGATCTCCCGGTTACCGATCTAATCCTTCCCATTTTGACTACGGCTCTCGCTTTGTGTTTTTGCCTGGACGTCACGCTGATTGATCTTCCGGCTTTTGACCCACGCTTTCGTTTTCCGACCTCGCTCCAGTTTAACGTTTCTACTCTTCATCTGCACTTGGATCCACCTCGTTTCACCTCGCCACGTGACAGAATAATCCAGCCAAACGAAATGGATCCAGCAGATGTCGACCACATGAAATCGGCGTTGAAGAGTCAAGGTGCACTTCTTGGAGCTCACCAGCAGGAGCTGCTCAACACCCAGCAAGCCCTCGCTGACGTCATGACTCAGCTCCAACGGCTCCAGCTCTCTTCAACGTCAAGCAGAGACTGCCACATTCAACGTGAACCATGTCTCCCTGCCCCTCCTACCTATGAAGGAGATCCAGGCACCTGCCGATCATTCCTCTCTCAGTGCTCATTGATTTTTGAACTACAGACCTCCACTTTCTCTTCTGAACGCTCAAAGGTGGCATTTGTGATCACGCTCCTTTCAGGGAGAGCCAGAGAGTGGAGCACGGCACTCTGGGAGACCCATGATCCTTGTTGCTCAAACTTTGAGCTTTTTGCTAAGGAAATGAGGAGGGTATTTGATCGCTCATGTCACGGCAGAGAAGCAGGACTCAAGTTATTGAATCTCCGGCAAGGTTCCCGCTCGGCCTATGATTACGCCATTGAGTTCCGAACACTGGCCTTCTCAAGTGGATGGAACGAACAAGCACTAAGTGACATGTTCTTTGAGGGTCTGTCTGAAACACTTAAAGACCAACTAGTTTCTCTGGAACTCCCCTCCTCGCTCCCGGAGCTCATAGATCTGGCAGGCCGAGTAGATTCACGCCTTCGTCTTCGGAGACCAGCCTGGACACCACCACTTAAAGTTACCCCGACATCACGAGCCCATGAACAGGAGAAGCCCACGCAATTGGGCAGGATCCGCATCGCTCCTGAGGAACGACGACGACGCAGAGTAGAGAGGGCCTGTTTCTACTGTGGAGGGTCTGATCACCAAGTCAAGTTCTGTCCAGTAAAAAGGAGCAACCATCTAGTTCAACTTGGAACGCTGGATGGTGCGACTTCAAGAAGACTCCCCGACCAGCGTCAACTACTTCCTGTCTTCCTCATCTACGAACAGCAGACCCACTTAGTGCAGGCACTAATTGACTCAGGCTCTGACCGTAATCTCATCAACGCGGCCTCGGCCAAGGCTCTTGGAATCCCCTTCCTGCCTTTGGAGACCCAGCTCAAGGTCCAGGCTCTCGACGGGAGTCTGCTCCCCTCCATCACTCACAGAACTCCTCTCATTGGCCTGAGAGTTTCGGGCAACCACTCAGAGCAAACCTCCCTATTCATCATGGAAGGTTCTCACGCCACAGTCGTTCTGGGCCTCCCCTGGTTAACCCAACACAATCCACAGATCGACTGGGCCACGAATTCCATCTTAGCCTGGAGCCCATCATGTTCCACAATGTGTTTACAATCTGCTACAACGTCATGCTTCAGCTCCACCCCCACGAAGGAGCTACCTGATCTCACCCACATCCCTCTAGACTACCATGACCTCAGGGCAGCATTCAGTAAGTCACGCGCCACCTCCCTTCCCCCCCACCGACCATACGACTGTGCCATTGATCTGCTCCCCGGCACCACTCCTCTTAAGGGCCGCCTATACTCTTTGTCACCCAAGGAACGCCAGGCCATGGACCAATATATTACAGAATCCCTCGCGGCAGGGATCATTCGTCCCTCCTCCTCTCCGGCGGGGGCCGGATTCTTCTTCGTGGGCAAAAAAGATGGATCCCTTCGACCCTGCATAGATTATAGGGGCCTGAACGACATTACCGTTAAGAACCGGTACCCGCTTCCACTAATGGCTACGGCTTTCGAACTTCTCCAAGGAGCCAAACTATTTACCAAGCTGGACCTGCGCAACGCATACCACCTCGTCCGCATTCGAGAGGGTGATGAGTGGAAAACGGCTTTCAACACCCCTACAGGACATTATGAATACCTGGTGGTTCCGTTTGGTCTTACTAACGCCCCCGCCGTCTTCCAGGCTCTCATTAATGATGTACTCAGGGACTTTCTCAACTCTTCAGTGTTTGTCTATCTAGATGACATATTAATTTTTTCACGTGACCTAGATGAACACAGACACCACGTTCGCCAAGTACTTCAGAGACTTCTGGAGAATAACCTGTTTGTCAAAGCAGAAAAGTGTGAATTTCACACCACCTTGACCACGTTTCTCGGGTTCGTCATTGGCCCTACAGGCATTGAGATGGAGCCCACCAAACTTCAAGCAGTGACAAATTGGCCCACTCCCACCTCACGACAGCAGCTTCAAAGGTTCTTGGGCTTCGCTAATTTCTATCGCCGCTTTATCCGGGGCTACAGTACCATTGCTGCTCCTATCCTCACCATTCCTGACCCATCACAACAATTCATCGTTGAGGTCGACGCTTCAAGTACGGGGGTAGGGGGCGTCCTGTCGCAGAGATCTATAGATGATAACAAGCTGCACCCATGTTCCTTCTTTTCTCATCGCCTAACACCTGCTGAGATAAACTATGGCATCGGTGACCGAGAGCTTTTAGCCATTAAGCTTGCCCTAGAAGAATGGAGACACTGGTTGGAGGGAACAGAGGTTCCATTCCTGGTCTGGACTGACCATAAGAACTTGGAATACCTTAGGAGCGCCAAGAGGCTCAACTCTCGCCAAGCTCGGTGGTCACTCTTTTTCACCAGATTCAACTTTACACTCTCATACCGCCCGGGATCAAAGAACTCCAAACCAGATGCTCTCTCCAGACAATTCTCACCCACTCACGACACCTCCACCAACGATACCATAATCCCCTTCTCCTGCTTGCTCGCCTCAGCCAAGCTGGATATTGAAACTAAGGTCCAGCAAGCCCTCTCCCATGAACCTGGCCCCAGTAATGTTCCTCCTAATCGCCTCTTTGTTCCCCACACCCTACGCGCTCAGGTTCTGGAATGGGCTCACAGTTCCAAACTGTCCTGTCACCCTGGCACAGCCCGTACTCTGACCCAGGTTCAGCAACGTTTTTGGTGGCCAACCTTAAAGGAGGATGTCTCCAGCTTCGTGGCTGCATGTGACATTTGTCTCAGATTTAAGCACACCAATACAGCTCCAGCAGGCCTCCTACGACCCTTATCCCTCCCACACCGCCCATGGTCCGACATCGCTTTGGATTTCGTCACAGGGCTACCTTCTTCAAACGGCCACACCTGCATCATGACTGTTGTAGACCGTTTCTCCAAAGCAGCTCACTTCATTCCACTGCCAAAGCTTCCGTCTGCCAAAGAGACTGCAGAACTCATGATCAGTCATGTCTTCAAGCTCCATGGTCTGCCAAAGGACATTGTTTCAGACCGGGGACCGCAGTTCACCTCCTGATTCTGGAAGGCTTTCTGTAAATTAATTGGGGCCACTCCGAGCCTGTCCTCAGGGTTCCACCCTCAGTCAAACGGCCAGACAGAGAGGAAGAATCAATCCCTCGAGGTCGCCCTGAGGTGCATGACTTCCAGAGACGCTACCTCATGGAGCAAGTTCTTACCCTGGATAGAGTACGCCCACAACTCCCAGATATCAGCATCAACCGGTCTTTCTCCCTTCCAGTGCTGCCTGGGATATCAACCGCCCTTGTTTCCATCTCAGGAGGAGGAGGTCTGTGTTCCGTCAGCTCAAGCATTCATCCGACGCTGTAGAAGGACATGGCTTCAAGCCAGGAGGACACTCTTACAGGTCAGCAGAAGGTACAAGAAACAGGCCGACCGCAAGCGTTCTCAGGCCCCCAAGTACAGGGTGGGATAGAGAGTCATGCTTGCTGCCAGAGACATTCCCCTAAAAACCATCTGCCATAAACTTTCCCCTCGCTACCTTGGTCCATTCACCATCACGAAAATAGTCAACCCTTGCGCTGTTAAGCTCTTGCTCCCCTCAACTATGCGGAGGATCAATTCCACGTTCCATGTGTCCCAGTTACGTCGTCTCGCCTCATGCCCATTAAGTCCCCCCACCCACCCTCTGCCTCCTCCCCGTATCATTGACGGTGGTGAAGCCTACACCGTTCGTCAACTCCTGAAAGCCCGTCGCCGAGGAAGAGGCATCCAGTACCTGGTGGACTGGGAGGGCTATGGACCTGGGGAGAGAAGCTGGATCCCTGCCAAGTTTGTCCTAGACCCAAAGTTAATATCTGACTTTCAAAAACGCTTCCCCGAGGCTCCTCGCCCTAACGCCCAGAGGCGTTCATAAGGGGGGGGGTACTGTCATGATCCACGCCTGTCAACCTGTTTTTCCCACGCTGTCACTCTCCATGTGCTCATGTTTTCCCCAGCCTGTCATGCTTCCGTTACCACGCCCCCGTCTACTCACCTGTTTCTCATCTTCTCCGCTGATTACTCCAGTGATTTAAGCACGCGCTGCGCGCTGCTTAAATCGCTGGATTATTGAATGTCTTCTGCTTCGATTCTCTCGCGTTTTGTTTTGTTTTCTTCACGTTGCCAAGTAGTTTCGTTTTCTCGTTTCACGTCTCTCGCCTTCTGTTTTGGATTTGTCGCCTCGCTGTTTGATTTCCCGGCTTTGATCTCGCGCTTCCTCGTTTTTGACTACGGCTTTTGTTTTACGTGTTTTGGATTGTCGCCTCGCTGTCTGATCTCCCGGTTACCGATCTAATCCTTCCCATTTTGACTACGGCTCTCGCTTTGTGTTTTTGCCTGGACGTCACGCTGATTGATCTTCCGGCTTTTGACCCACGCTTTCGTTTTCCGACCTCGCTCCAGTTTAACGTTTCTACTCTTCATCTGCACTTGGATCCACCTCGTTTCACCTCGCCACGTGACACAAGTCTTTTAATGTCTGCAGAACCTTGCTGCAGATGTTTTATGACTCAGTGGTTAGTAGTGCCATCTTCTATGCTGTAGTGTGTTGCCTTAGCTGAATAAAGACAACCTGTGCCAATAGACTCAACAAACTTATTAGGAAAGCTGGCTCTGTAATTGAAGCAGAGCTGGAGTCTCTGGCAGAGGTGTCCGAGAGAAGAATGCTGAGGAAAACTCTCAGGATTCTGAACAATATGTCCCATCTTCTGCATGCCAGCGGATGGGATGTATTGGGTAGAGACCATCGAGAGGCACCACCGAATGCCACTGAAAGTCTTATACACTTATAAACATATATAAACTATAATCCCTTCTGTAAGCAAGGTGCACTAGCCTTACCTACAATTTGTATGTCTGGGTTCTTCAATATCCTGCCACCTACAGTATATAAAAAAATGCACACAATATAATTTAACAATATCATGTGCAATATCGCTTATCAAAATCATATGAAACATCATTTAGCAATATCATGTGCCATATTAATTAGGATTTCATGTGCTATATCACTTAACAATTTAACATCATTGAGCAATTTCATGTGCAATATTATTTGCCATATTCCTCATCATTGTTGCAACGTAAGGCGGTATGGTAGTGTAGTGGTTGGCACTGTCATCTCCAGCATCCGGGTTCGATTCCCGGCGAGGCTTGATTCCCGAGTGTTGCAACATAAATTCTACATTAAAATCTGATTTCTGCTATTACTGGTTGCTGCATTCTAGTTTGTTTGGTTGTTGAATTCTACTTTTGTCTGTCTTTTAGGTCTAGATTTATTTTTAGTTATATTTTATTTATTACTTTATTGTGTGTATATTTTTTGCTCTCTTTGCTCTTGGAGCAGTCTCTGGTGCAATCATTTCCTACAAGATTAATAAGTTTTATCTTCTCTTATGTGCCACAAATGTCAACCTCTTATCAATGTAAAAAAAAATGGCAGATCCACACACATAATTTAAAACACTTTAATGTCAAGAAAGTGTTCATTATAAAAACTGAATGAAGAAAAGGGCACAAATACAGTATAAACAACACATGAATATAAGTAATATGAAGCAGCATGTATTGCAGACATGCAATCTCAGGCTATCTGTTTTGGATATGGATCCCATTTTGGTGAGAATGGTTTCATTTTATTTATGCACGCAAAAGTGTAAGTGTGAGAGAGAGAGCAAGACTGCAGTGATAAAGAGAGCAAAAAATAAAACACCATGGATTAATAATTAACATAACACCAGAGAAAGCACGAGAAGACAAATATCATGTGCCTGTGAGGCCACCACAAACAACAAGCAGGGTAACATGCACACACAAGGTAGATATTGGTGCTAAAAAGTGTCTCACCTAGGTGAAAAAGTGAATTTTCAGAAATTATCATATAACACCACTTTTCTTCTTATCTCTCAACCCATGTAAATATGCATACAACTTGATATTTTCATCACATAAACAGAAATACATTTGCTAAATACAATTAGTGTCTAACATTTTTTTTTATTCAAATCTTTCCAAGATCTTAATTGTCATTCTGATGAAACTTTACTAATTAAGATTTTACATGAAAAGACAAACCTGAAAAAGAGTATTATTCTAAAATGTTAAATTGTTAAGATATTGCAACATTACAGGAAAACCAGAATGTTTTAACATCAATTTTTACAAGTCATATGCTTCTAGAAGCTTACACCAATTTTAGTATCAATACTCAAAGAAATATAAATAATAATCATTCGAAAATATTATTGTTTGAAGTGAGACAGTATCCACTAAAAATGGCCATTTTGGGGGCAGAATCTATCTATCTTTAGATATAGATTCTTCAGCAAACACATATAATTTAAAGTATTATATGTATAACATAAAAAAATGATCAAATCAGCAGGAATACCTTGTTTTGGCCAATAGTTTCTTACATTCAACTTCTGCTGTACCTGGACACATCATCTGTTATGTAATCTGGGGTCATCAGGTGTTTCAGGTCTTTCAACATCAGACACTCTCACTCCTGGCAGGGTTAATTATGTGCCAACGTGTGTCCAGGTAGCACTACCCCACCCATGGCTCTGACAAGTGTTTACATACTGCAGGTTAACTTGCAGCAGTCTTATGCTTTTCCTAATGCTTTTTCTAGCATGCTAGAGGTGGAGGTCCCAGTCAGCTTCTCCCCAGTCCTAATGAAGGTGTGATCTTTTTCTCTTCCTATTGCAGATTGTATCTTCATGATCTTAAACACTTGCCCTCATTAATAGCCTTCCCTCCCACACCACTTTGGACAGCAGTTGAAGATTTTGGGCCTTCTCTTCAGGTACAGTGAGCAGGCTGATGACTCCACCTTCCCCCAGCTAAAGCTGGATGGGCTAGGCAAAACATAATATACAGCCGGGGTGAGGAATTTAATATGATGCCTATTTGTGCCTTAGCTCTGACTTTGCAGCATCCACAGATTGTGCTGCCCTTGCTTCTATATTGACCTCAATACCAGCCTGAAAGACCTTGGGTCACATGAATCCCAATATGGCAGAACCTCCCTAGTCTGTGTTACCATAAATTCTTCATTCAGGCTGCTGAATTGGAGCTTTAAATTAGTTTGTTGTTTCTCCCTGCAAAGGGTAATGATTTTCAAACTAGTCCCATCCACTACCTAAGGAACCTGCTGACTGCCTCTCCAAGCTCTCAACGGTGGAGGGTCAACACCTCATAAATAAAGAGAGACCAAAGAGTCCATGGGTGGATACAAGGGTAGAGGTCCAGACTAACAGGTTCAACTACAGCTAGCCATGCTCGCAAGCCCACTTTGATAGAAGCTGTGTCTCTCAGGATGCAACACCTTCGCCAGGCTCTTCATGGTTTCTCTTTAATAGATGGTACCTGGGTGCCACCAAGTGTGAAGTGATACTTGTTAATGGCCTTTCCAATCTTTAACACCAGGGATCTAAACTTCATTAGTTTAAAACTAATGAGATCCCAGGTGATGAGGTCTTCAAGGCCTTTCAAGATTCGCCTGCTCAGAGAGAAAGATATTGTTGGTGAAGTTGACTTCACCAGCATGTTTATAGCAAATGCTTAAAAATCACTAAAATTCTGCATCCATTAATAACTTAGCTTATGCTAGCTTATGCTAATCTGAGTTTGAACAACTAGCAGTTGTACAGTTGTAGTAGGTCAGAATAAGGTCCTTAAACATGCCTAGAATATGGTGTCAATTCCAGCCTCTTTGGCCAGTTTTTAGGTTATTGACCCACAGGTATTTGCAAGGTCCAGCCACAGCACAATCAGGTGAACCTCTTCTCATAGGCATCCCTGATTATCTGGGTAACCATGATTTTTAAATATTTTCTTACTTCATTTAAATTCTTTAGCTGCACAGCATTTGGTCAGCTCCGGTTTCTAAATATGCTTTAAAGATAAGTTCAGTTTAATTTCATTTAATCAAAATTGTGTGCTCCAAGCACCCTGGAAAATTGGGATGCTTCTTCTTCAAATGTCTGACAGAGGTAGTCTGTCAGGCATTTGACAACAGTGGTGAAGAATATGTTCCTTCCAACAAAGATTCTGAACTGATCAATAGTTCTTAGATTCTTCCTCCTTTTGCAATCCACACACCTTCTGAATATTATGCAACCTTGGCTGTTCTCCAGATCACCTACAGTAACCTCAGGCAGTTTTTGTATATCTTGTACTCCACTCTGGTGCTGACCTTTTGTCTTCCTTTCATAACTACCTCCTTGACCTCTCTCCAGCTGGGCTCATTCCCATCAAAACTCCAAATTGCTGCAGTTTTAATGGCCCAGATTTTGCTCTCTGTAGCCATTGCTGAATATGTCTCTGTGGTGGTGTTCTCAGCTTTGGTGCAGTTGAGTTTGCTGTCACTTTTGCTCAAGCTGCTGTTTTGTAAATGTTTTGCACTGTATATTTCCCAGATATCCAATGCACTTCCTGGAATCAGCATCTTCGTCAAATTGGAGCTACTCCTTCTCCTAGTGAGCTTGGGGCAACTTCATCCAACAATGTTCTGGTTGTGTGTGTGTGGGTCTTGGGTTCATGACACCAGGTTCTAGGCACTATGGGGTGACTTCAGGTTTGGCCCCTCCTGTGTCTCACCAGAGGTAGTACAATGTCTAAATTTTCCCTTGTGCAAAGAAAATACTGTATATATAATACTGTATATTGAATTTTATTGAATACATCTATTTCTTTAAACGTTTTTACAATATGCTTATATGTTAATGTAGTTTGAACAAAATGGACTTCATAGGCATTAATCAGAGCAGAGCAACAAAGTAAAAGCCTGTGTATAATTTTTAAACATAAATTCATAAAGTTTCAATAGAACAATTATAAGTGTGAATATAATGGTTTTTGTCTTCATTGCAATATAAATATTCTTTTCATCATTTATCTTCTCCCACTTGGTAATATCTTTCGTAAATTTAATATCCATTTTCACTGTTTTGCTGATGACATCCAGCTCTATCTCTCTTGCCATCCTAATTCCTCACTTCCACCCTCCTCCCTTACTAACTGCCTTTATGAAATAAAGTCTTGGTTTAGCCATAATTTCCTTAAATTGAATACAGATAAAAGAGAAATCCTTCTCATCGGCACCAAATCCTTACTATCCAAAGTCAACAGTTTTACCCTCACAATTGACAGTTCATCAGTTTCTCCATCCCATCAAGTTAAGAGTTTGGGTGTCATCCTCGATAGCTCATTATCATTCCAATCTCACATTAACAATATTACTCGCTCTGCCTACTTCCATCTGCGCAATATTAATCGTCTTCGTCCCTCTCTTTCCACCCATTCTACTTCTATCCTTGTCCACAGTTTAGTGTCCTCTCGTATTGACTACTGCAATTCTCTTCTCTTTGGTCTTCCCCAGAAATCCCTCCATAAGCTACAACTTGTCCTAAACTCAGCAGCTCGCATCATTACCAAAACCCCTTCTTTCCATCATATCACCCCTGTTCTGCAGCAACTCCACTGGCTCCCCATAAAATACCAAATTCAATTTAAAATAATTTTGCTCACTTTTAAGGTAATCCATAATCTTGCCCCTCCTTATCTATTCGATCTACTTCAAATTGCCACTTCTTCTCGTTCTCTTAGATCATCTGCTTCCATTCGCTTGGCTGTACCCCCTGCCCGTCTCAGTACTATGGGGAGTAGAGCATTCAGTCACTCGGCACCCATTCTGTGGAACTCCCTTCCACCTGACATCCGTAATTTAGATTCTCTCTCTCTCTTTAAAACCAGACTCAAAACCCATCTATTTACCAAACCTTACTCTCCTTAAATTCACTGTTTTCTTTTGTACATGCTTGTTTTTTGTGTTGTTTGGTTGCCTGTACTTATTCTTTTTTGTACAGTGTTTTTGTACATTATTATTATTATTATTATTATTATTATTATTATTATTAAATATCCATACATGGTCCATTCATATATTGCAATAAATATAAGCACTAGTTTCCTATTTATGTCAATATAATATTTAATATATTGCATTATATTTTACAATATATTGCCCTTTCTTTCTGTAAGGGTTACCACCTGAAGGTTTTCTCAAGCTGCCACATATGATATTAAATTAAAGTATGTAGAAGGGTCAAGGAAGATTTTAGGTATGAAAACTTCACAAGTTAGAATCTTAATATGTGCATAGTATAAGACAGGTTTAGGTGGAATGCAAAACCTTTGATCATGGCCGATTTTTCACTGCAGCAGGACTGGTGAACTTAAATTGCCTCAAAGCAGAAGGCAAAAAGGGGCAAAAGGACCACAGCAGTAGTGTGTATCACAATCTCGCAGATTTTAAGGCATGATAGGATGATAAATAGCTTTGCACAGGACATTATAGCACATTGCAAGCAGGAAGTCCAACAGACCAACTCACTTGCAATATGATATACATTCTGTAATTTTTTTTAACTAAAAAGAGAGAGCCAGAATGTAGAAAATGCATAAGAGTAGTGTGAGATATCAGCATCAAGACACTAAATCTGCAAAGTGAAGCTGGGTGGCAAGACAAAATTTCCAGTACTCCATAATTCTCTATGTTCGTAAAGCCTTCGGGTTTGCCCAAAAGTAGTGTTGTTATAAAAGGTCTGCTGTTTTGTTGATTCCAGGCTGTAAATATTATGGAACCTTTTTACATCTTCTCCACCAATCTTTGAATGCACACTAGTGTGCTGCTGTCAGATTCCCTTAGCATCTGTCAGGGATAGAGGCTTATTGATTTTGCTGTCTGTGTCATGGCGCCCACTGCACTGACCTCTCAAGCCCAGACTCATGCAGTACATACCAGAAACCTTCTAAATCCCCATCCTGTCACTGCTAGATTGGCTAATGCATCATCACATGGTAGGTTTGTGGATGGAAATGATAACATTGTTAGTGTAATATGATTAATTATTTCCCTACTGCCACACTAAAGAAGATGGAGATAATCTGGTTTAGTAAATCCTACATGTCTTTAATTTGTAGGATATGTGGCTCCGACAAAATTAATGGCCCATGTTCAATGGTATATCAGAATACCAGATTTAGCTTGAGGTAGGTAAGAGTAAATAAATCCATTTGCTTATAAAGAATTATATTGGATTGCTAAGCATGTGAATTGAATTAAGGTGTTATCACACAGGAGCATATGCTGTAACAGAATACAATCTTGTGTGGAAAACTAAGTACAAAGAATACAAACAGTATAAATGTCATGAAACTATGGATATCCATGTGCTCAGACACTCATTTGACTGTGTAATTATTGATGTGGTGAGAAGACTCTGATTTATTTCATTTTTTAAATAATCTCCAGTGACCAGCATTTTTTTTTAACAGAGATCAAACTGTTTCTTTAAGTTTTAGCATTTTCCAACTTGTATCTAACCTGTGTAACAATTTTTTTCCCAAGACTTTGACACTTTTACTTTACAACATTAAATGTAATTAGAAATTTACATTTAATTAGGTTTTTTAATCTGGCTCTGCCAAATGACGATCATTGACAATTTTACTGTGCAGCCATGCCACATGGTTTATTTTTATTTTTTTATATTATTTAATTTGATCCAATTTTTTCAGTTTTGTGCAGTTTTTTTTTTTCTTCCTATGTGCTATGGGCTATTCAGGTCATCAACTGACTTCATTTTATTTCCAGAAATTGTTGCTGAGCCTAGACATGACCAACTGAAACAACCCAAGATTATTACACTGCTTCCAGAAGCTTGTACAGTGGGCACTATGCATGATGAGTGCATCGATTCATGACATGCCCATTTTACCCTGACATGCCCATCACTCTGAACTTTGTAGACCACATGACCTCAATTCCATTGCTCCCAAGTTCAATATTTATGCTCCCTAGCAAATTAGCCTTACTGATGTTTTTTCTAAAGGCTACAAAGCATACCTCAGGGTCATTAATATTTTTTATATGATTGATGGTTGTTAAACATTTATTCAACCCTGAAATTATCTAAAGATGTACCATTCCCAATTGAGTCTAAAAAAAGCTCTCATTGCACAGTCTCGAAAAAAGTGTCTTTCCTTGTCCAGAGTGTACTTTCAATCCAAGACCTCTGAGATCAGGAGTCCATATACTGTAGATGACACTCACACAGAGACCCACAGACCCTGACACTGGGCCTTTAGAGAAACACCCTGGGTTGACACACCATCAAGTCAGTCAGTCATTTTTATGTATGTACTTTTTAATCTGCAGTCAGTATAACCGTTTGGCTTCAGTCTCTTTCATCTATGACACAGACCCCTGTGCTTGGCCATTAGACAGTGCCCTTGGTAGTCATTCATCTGTTGTTAAAAAACTCTAAGGAGAATCATGGCTGTTAACAGCCATGTAATTTTAACCATGTAACTAATACAGGGACTTCATGGATGTTTAAGCAATTCTTTAGAGGATTTTTCACATGTTGTTCTGGAACAAAACAGCATCTGTGTTCGGGGATGCCACTGCCACATCAATGCGATCCTACACAACATTCTCCATTTGTTGTGATAGGCTTTGAAACCATGCCATGTGGGACTTATTTGCTGGCACATGTTTTGTTGCGTCACATGTTTTCTTGTGTCTTGGTCAAAGGGAGCCAATCATTTAATGCCCATTGGGCCTGCCTGCTAAAAGACCTGCCCAGGTGCTAAAAGCAGATGGTGAAGTATGATTTAACTCAACTCCATCAATAGGACTGGTGCCAAATGGTAAATGACTGGATGTTAATAATTAAAATAATCATTTTTATTGTAATTATATCATCGTCTTCATTTTACTGTAAATATATTGCAAATATGTGTTAATATAATTCATCCTCTTATCTTTTTACCGACAACCCTTCTGCCACTTATACATCAATTGTTAGACTTATTTATTTATTTTCATTAACCATATTATTTTTTTCATAAGTAGACATACAACTATTATGTTATGTTATTACATATTACATTATGTTATTTTCTGAGAGTCCTAAAGGGGTTAAAAAGCATAACTGGCATCATATTTTCCCAAAATTATTTGGGTTATATGAATGCAAATTTTGTGTTTTGGAAAAAAGCTATAACTCCATCTCCCACAGTTTCATCATAATTGTTTCTTAAATACCTAAATCCATGTGTTTTATTTATTTATTTTGCCAAACATGGCACTGGGCATTAAGGTCACAGAACTCCTCTTTGGTCTCATTTATGCAGAAGTCTTTTGGTTTATTCATATGCAGTTTTGCGAACCATGTCCAAGTCATGCTTCCATGTTCTTCTTAGACAGAACAAGCTTTCTTTTCGAACCCTTCCAAGTAAACTGTACTGGTTCAGTCTTCTACTAATTGTGCTATCATGGGCTTTAACATTTAACATGCTCAGTGAGGCCTGTATGGTCTGAGATGTAGCTCTTGGTTTCGTTTTTTTTTTGCTGTATTTTTTGTATTTCTCTGAGAATTGTATGTTTCGGGGTGAATGTGCTGGTATGTTCACTTCAGGGAAATTTGCCAATTTTTATGCATGCTTTCCACTTGTCTATCTTTCTCACTGCAGAATGCTGAACTCCAGCTTGTTTGGAAATGGTTTCATAACCCTTTCCAGATTTATGTGCAGCAACAGTGGCATCTCTAAGACTTACGAATTACAGTTTTTTACAATCGCTATGACAGTTTTTTCAATACATTTAACAAGTTTGCTAAACTCTTAACACACCTAAAATACACAATTGGCAAAACGGTTAATTTCATGCTCAAAATCACACATTGTAAACTAAACCACAAAACTAATTTTCAAAATACAATAATAAACTAACACAATACACTATGTCTAACAAAACACTGCAAACATGTTTTAAAATCAAATAATTATTCAAAACACTAACACATGTTCTCTTCCAACAGGAACATTTAGTCAATCATAACACAATGACAAAAAACACTATCATCAGCTGAAATTACAGAAACTGCATTATTTTATGTGTCAGGTCTGCCCTTATATTTGAAGCCTCTCTACATTTTTGCTTTGTTGAGTTTAGTAAATGCATGCATTTTGTTTCTCTTGCTGCAGAAATTCAATACAAAAAATTTATGACCATCATAGAATAGCTTTATAAATTGTACAGTTTAGGTTAAAAAAAAGAAATAGACACAGAATTGCTGCAGTACAGACTTTATTTGCAAAAGGACATTACTGCAAGATATACAAACACAAAAAGCACCGGAATTATTATTAAAAAAAACAAAAACAAAGTAATCTTCTATTCTGTCCGGTCTGCTGCATTTGGCCACATGTTCTCATCTACATCACACCTGATATCTTCTCTGGCAAGGCATCATGGGAAGAATCTTTTGGCATGCCTTATCCACCCCTGGCAGTGTTCAGCTGTGATGTCTTGACATGCAGCATCCATTGCATCCAGGAGGGGCATTTGGTCATGTGGACAATGGTCAAAAACCTTCCATCTCCAGGCTGAGAAAAACTCCTGGGGTTGAGGAAAGGGGAGTAAGGGGCAAGGAAATGGAACATCATCCTTGGATGGGTGTCAAACCAGGCTGTGACTGCATGGGAATGGTGGAAAGCCACATTGTCCCATGTGATAACATATATTGGCAAGTAATCTCTCACCTGTCCCCTTTCTACCTCTGGCACCTTCTAACTTTCTTTCTTATTTTTTCCTTCTTTCTTTCTTTCTTTCTTTCTTTCTTTCTGTTCCTAGATGGGAATCAGCTGTGATTTATATACTGTATTTGCATAACTGCAATAAGCTGTTTCTCATTGGCAATGGAATAAAATACAGGGAATATATTTGTGTTTCAATTCACAATATGAACAGCTGTTCACTTTGACTTTAGCCTATATAAGTTATGTTTAGAACATGATGTTATCTGTTCTGACATACATTGTGAAAGCATTTGTAAATTTGACTGTAAAATTACATTGTTTTGGTCTTGGTTGACCTTGTGTGTAAAAGAATTTCAAGCATTTTAAATTGGTGTTAACTGTATGCATTTTGTATCAAAGCAACAAAAAATGTGTTAATTGTATAGCCTACAAAGACGGATGTTGTGCTAACTGTGTTAATAGTTTAGGAAACTTGTTAAATGTATTGAAAAAACTGTCATAGCGATTGTAAAAAACTGTAATCAATGGCTAATAATTAGCAGCACTACATCTTTTGGAAGCAATAAGGAGGTATGTAGTATTGTCCACATGTTTTTTATTTTTTGCTTAATTTTTGTTAAATAAATAATGGAATGATTGTGTGTGTGTGTGTGTGTGTGTGTGTGTGTGTGTGTGTGTGTGTGTGTGTGTGTGTGTGTGGTAGATATATTTGGTAGATATTTACAGCCTTATATTGTAAATTAATACATGAAAAGTTGCATGTTTGTAGAGTTGTAACCTGGCTTTTTAATAGTTGAATGTCTGAGTGTGATGAAATGTTGTATCATGACACTCCTTGATAAAAATTGCTATCAGTCCTAAACGAAACAGCCCCTCCTAACTTTACTTTCATGAATGTCTGCGGAACTGTTAAGAGAGGTGGAGGTATAGCTGCTATATTTAAAGATGCAAGCAAGTGTCATTAGGTCAGTACTTCAGTACAAATGCTTTTTATCATTATTTACAGACCTCCAAAATACTTTCCAGTTCACAGAACTGCTATCAATGATTTCCTCACAGTTTGACTGTTTTCTATAACAGGGGACTTTAATATTCACATTGATAATGCCGAAATCAATACTACAAAAAAAATGCTGTTTTAACTATTTTAAACACTTTTGACGTTATTCAAAACGGGCCCACATATAATGGTGGACACACTCTAGATTTACTCATCAGTAAGGGTCTAAACATCTCATCCATTGTTATTAAGAAAATAGCATCTGCATCTGATCACTTCTGTATTTTATTTGATATATTGATCTCTGTTACCACTGAATCTGTCCCTGTCAGAAAGAGATTCATTAATGAGAACACAAGTGCTCAAGAGCTATGAAGGCTATACTGTATCTTTAACACCAAGCATTTCTGCAGACTCTGTTGATCTTCTCCTTGATTCCTTTAACTCAAAAGTTATTGAGTATTGTTATTGATCTTGATCTGGCAAAGGTCCGAAAGATGGGCAGACAAAAATCACCATCGACAAAATCAACAGCAGTTCAGAGCATGAAAAAACAATGCAGAAAAGCTGAGCGGATGTGCCGGAAGACGAAACTTGAAATTCACTATATAATCTATAAAGACAGCCTTCATGCTTTCAATGTGGAACTAGACAGCTAGACAGACCTTCTTCTCAAACATTATAAACAGCAACTTAAACACCACTCACACTTTGCTACGGTTGAGAGACTGAAACTCACCAAGTCAGATTCCCATTGAAATGCTCTCCGACAACAAATGCAATGAGTTTGCTTCCTTCTTCTCTGAGAAAATCAGTAATATTAGAAGGGCTTTTAACACATCACGTTATGCAGAGGTCAGAAAAACTCAACCACAACCTTAAAAAAAAGTTGTATGTCTGTTTTTCAAGCAATTGAACAGTAAAATCTTGGAAGAAATAGTACAGCACCTCAAATCGTCAACCTGTGACCTTGACACACTTCCCACATCTTTTTTTCCAAAAGTGTGTTTAACTGTTTAGAAGCAGATCTTTTAGAAGTAGTGGACACCTCACTTCTTTTTGAGACCTTTCCGAACTCTCTGAAAACTGTAGTTGTTAAGTCACTTCTGAATTCTGATTCTGGCAAAATATCAGTGCTGGTACTGCGTTTGACACTGTCAATCATAACATACTAATAGAAAGTCTGGAAGTCCCACAAGGCTCAATACTTGCACCGCTCCTGTTTAGCCTGTACTGCATATGCTCCCACTAATTCAGATAATGAGAAAGAACCTAATTGCCTATCGCAGCTATACTGGTGATACGAAGATTTAACTAGCCTTATCTCCAAATGAGAGCCCCAGTGACTAACTCTGCCAATACATTGATGGATTTAACAGTTGGATGTGCCAAACTGTTCTTCAGTTATACAAGGAGAAAACTGAGGTCATTGCATTTGGAAACAAAGATGAAGCTCTGAAGGTGAATGCATACCTAAATCAGCATACTATCATCTCAAAACCATTTCAAGAATTAGATGTTTTGTTTCCATTTAAAACCTGTCCATGCCTTTATCACCAGCAGGGTGGATTATTGTAATGGTCTCCTCACCGGCCTTCCCAAGAATTCCATTAGACAGCTGCAGCTCATCCGGAACGCTAATGCCAGGATTCTGACTAGAACAAGAAAATCTGAGCACATCTTACACTGGCTTCCTGTAACATTTAGGAAAGATTTTAAAGTACTTTTACTCATTTATAAATCACTCAATGGCCTAGGACCTAAATACATTGCAGATATGCTCACTGAATATAAACCTAACAGACCACTCAGATCATTAGGATCGAGTCAGTTAGAAATACCAAGGGTTCACACAAAACAAGGGGAGTCCGCTTTTAGCTATTATGCTGCCGGCAGTTGGAACCAGCTTCCAGATGAGATCAGATATGCTAAAACAGTCCCATTTAAATCTAGAGTTAAAACCCATCTGTTTAACGCTCCATTTATTGAATAAGCATTGAATCGAGCAAGTGAATATGCTACGTCCAAACTGACTGCACTGCATTTTGTGTTTATCTTGTATTTTTAACTGTTTTATTTTTATTATAAGTCAAATTTTAAATCAAAGTAAAAAGTTTATTTGAAAAACTTTACAAGTTTTATTGCTATTATTTTCCATTTCATTTTATGATAATATTTTTTATGTAAAGCACTTAATTATCATTATGTATGAAATGTGCTACACAAATAAATTTGCATCGCCTTGCCTATGAATAAAATTCTAGCTGCAGTTGAAACATTGGTTTTGATGAGGTATGTGTACTAAAAGGCTCCATCTTTATAGAAGATAACAAAAAAACATGTTTTTGTCTCATGTAGCATGGAGACATCACTAGTTAGAGTGGTAAAGCCAGGAACTGATTATTTGATTATTGTAATACCTTAGTGCCTGGATGTCCCCATAGCTGAATAAATAAGCTCCAGTTACTCTAGAATGCAGCAGCCAGAGTTCTTCTAAGAACCAAAAGGTGCATACTATTTGTTGGTACCTCACATAATAGCAAGAGCCAGAGATTTTTGTTACAAAGCCCCACAGTTTTGGAAGAGCCTTGCAATTAGTATTTGGGACTTGGAAAGTCTCAGACTATGACTAAACATGTTTAGTCAAATGTTTTAAAAATAATTTTATTTAGGTAAAGTAGCAGATCTCCAATGCTGTCTTTCCCCACTCTCGTACATTAAGCTCATACAGCTTTGTTGATTTTTGAAGTAGATGGTTCCTTTACTTCCTAAGTATGTACTTCATGTCTGTGTTTTCTTCTATAAAATGTCTTTTCTTCTAGTTCTTCATTTTAGTTATGCTGTCATATCCTGTCCTGTCCGTGCTTGCACTCTGCACAATATATTAATTACAATTAATCATGGAACTGTGAGCATACCTAATTGTCTGTCTCTCTCTCTTTCAAGCTATACACATCACTCCTAAGTCACCAGTGATCTTGAACCCCTTTGCTCCCCAGACATGGCTGATCAATCATATTGCCCCACTTCTGTGTGAAGATCTCATTACATGGAGACTACTACCTGTTGCTGAGGTTGGTCCCATATAATATGGTTTTGCCATGTCCCTCAGGGCAGTGGTGGCTCAGAGGGCTAAGGCATTGAGTTACTGATCGGAAGATTGCCGGTTCGATTCCCAGCTCAGCCAGGTTGCCATTGTTGGGCCCCTACTGCGCCAGGGGCGCTGTTCCATGGCTGACCCTGCGCTCTGACCCCAGTTACGCTGGGATATGCGAAGAAGGAATTTCACTGTGCTGTAATGTATATGTAACAAAAATAAAGGCTTTACTTTACTGATAGTTTTTAAGACTGAAAAAAAAAAACATAGGGACTACGGACTGACACAGGGAACTGGTATAAGGAAACATGGAGCTGGATCTAACTAAACACATAGGAGAACTAGAGACAGGATCAGGGGCACAGAGACTAGATGGGTTAGTGGTTAGTAGCTACATGGAATACTGGGGGCACTGGATGCTGACCTAACCGGGTTAGTAGCTAATGGAGTTAGTGGCTAACCGGGTTAGTACTGACCTAATAGGGAAACAGAACACAAGAAGCAAAGCTCACATGAGGCTATTCCAAACTAGCAGCTAACCTACTAGCGACCAGAACCACTAGCAGTCAATCCCACTAGAGGCTAGCCTACTGGAGGCTAACCCTACTAGCGGCCAAGGCCTAATAGCGGCTAACCCTGCTAGCGGCTAGGCCCTCATGTGACTACACAAAACTAAACAGACAAAGAACTAGACAAGAAGGCTGACACTGGGGAGACACAGAACAGAACTTACACAGGAGGAGACACAGCCTAACTAAACACTAAACAAGGCAGCTCCATGAATCCACTAACACAAGGAACATCAAGAAAACAAACAATAGAGCCCTCTAGAAAAACAAAGGTAAAACAATATAACTAAAATATAAACTCAAAGAAACAAACAAAAAGGAATGCCCACATGACAGTAATACAAATATAATGCTCAACCCAGTTTCCCAGAACAAACTGCTATTTATAAGATGTTTAATGAGCCACCTCAGTTCAGATGAGACCTATCACCTGACCGAGGTGCCTTCTGGGAAACTGAGTCGACCAACAAAAACTACAAACAGACAGACATGAACAGTGACCTCTAGTGGAGGTTCCTAACAAATGTGCACTTGTTAACTGAAATGTGTTTGTTTATGGTTATGCTATCTAGAATCATCCAAATGAGGATGGATTTTCTTTTCAGTAAGGTTCATTTCAAAGTTTCTTCCTTATGTCATCTCAGGGAGAGTTTCCTTGCCACCATCACATCCAGCTTGTTCATTAGTGACAAACAGCTATACGATTCTAAATGTATCTTTAATTTTTTACAATTTTACATTATATCCTAAATACTTATTACTGGAAAACAGATTTGTAACAATGTCCATTGTCTTAAGGAGTATACAAATGGTTATAATCTGCAAATCCTTCCTAATCAATGTCATCAATTTAGCTTTAGATATGTAATTTGTTTTGGTTTCTGATTGTACCTGGATCACAGAAATCCTCATGGAGATGCGTGTTTGTATTGCATGGCATGTAATTCAAAAGTTGATTTTCTATATATTCATCGAAATATTTTAGGTGTTAGTGAGCAACAGTAATTATTTGGAAATTGCATGAATTCACATTATATACTCATTGTATAATATTAATTATAATTTTATTAAGGTTAATGGGAAAAGGGAAGGGAACTGAGGAAGGAAGAAGGAAAAGAGGAGAAGGAGAGAAGTGAGGATTGCATGTGCTGGATCAGACACTTAACAGGTGTGCTTACACTGTGGCGGCACTCAAATTGCGGCATCTTGGACTTGGACACCAAACTCAGCTCCCACAGCGCTTTTATATTGTGGCGTGAGAGCAAGATCCGTTCATTGATTAATCTCCAGGTATGCTGAATCGGGTAGCCCCGCCCCATTCACACACCTGCCGAAGGGGATGCTGCCTCAATAGGGAGCCCCCGGAGTGAGGGAAGAGCCAAAAAGTTTGGGCACATGTCCGTCACTAGTTCAGGGCGTGACGCGTCCTATTTCAGGAAAAATGTGATTAAATGTTGATAGACCTTATATGAATTATAATTATAACTAGCAGATTAACTACTATGATTTTGGACTTCTTCCAAACAGGATTAATGTTACAGTACATGAACAGCAAAAATCTTTTTTTTTCTTCTATAGCTTGCTCTCAGTTTGAAGTACAATAAGGTTTGGCACAGTCATGCAGGCAACAACATGACTGAAAAATTTCCAATTTACCCTGGAAATGCTCTGTAATATTAGTATTACAGAGCATTTCCAGGGTAAATTGGAAATTTTTCCAATGCAGTAACGCATTTGGCACCAGTTGTGCTTCCACTCCAGTTTCATTTATTTTCTAATTTTCAGGGTTCATCTATACAGATTTAGGAGGCATTTGGGGGTCAATGTGAATGTTCCGCTAACAGATTACTAACAAACCCAATTCTGACAACACAAGCACATTTTGGTCATTTAGATAAGGTTAGCACATTTGCTATAGACCTGAGGGCTCAGGTCTGCCAATAAGAACAGTGAGGCTTTAAGTGAATGATTAGGTAGTAATATATAGTGTTCTGCAAAGATAAATAGACTTCCCACTAACCTGAAATTGAGGTTTATTTCGAGAGAATGATAAAGTAAACCAATCAAATAAGGGTACCTATAACTGCATTTGCTAGAAAATGTTTTTAAAGGTTTTATGTGTCCTGTATAACATAGAACACAGGCACCCAAATCCACTTGAGTAACCACAATGCCACAGTGCTGCCACTAAGTGCTTTTTAATTGAGACTTTAATTGAGAGTTTTTTTGTTTGTTTTTTTGTTTGTTTGTTTGTTTGTTTTTATCAGCATGTTTCATAATGAAAAGGATGCCTTAAATAAAGCCCTTTTGACAGAAATCTTACTACTTCGCCAGATAAAAGCACAATAACTTTCACAGGTAGCTATTTAAGACTGACCATTCAGACAATATTCAGATTGTCTGTCTGTTTCCTGGGTAATATTCAGTTAATTTCTTTCAAAAATATTTCTAAACATTGATTAATGTTAATTTAATACCATTGTGACAAAAAGCATTATTATAGCAGATACCACAAATCCAAAGAAATAAAACAACAGTGTTAATTTTTACTATGGATTCAATATTCTCTCTCTCTCTCTCTCTCTCTCTCTCTCTCTCTCTCTCTAAGAGGATAGATGGCCTTTAAACCAACCCCTGTGTGTAGCAAAATTAAAGACTACTAATTTAAAGTTAGGCGGCACGGTGATGTAGTGGTTAGCACTTTAATAGGAGGTGTGAGGCCACAGTACTAACCAATACTCGAGGCCTCCCTCGAACCTGTACAGAATAAGCGGTATATAGTATGAGTGATTGAGTGTGTAAGTGGGTAATTTAAGATTAAATTAACACTCTAAGGTTCCTTTCAGGTTATAAGCAACAATTATTTCATTCTGCTGTGATGTCAAACTATCACCCATGTTATCACTTACAGTAAATAAGGAAAATGGAAAAAATGTTGTGCAAAGGCCAGTGTGACATTTTTAGAATGTTGCGAAATTAAGGGCTTTTTACTTTAACACCCATTGTGAATGAAATGTTGCTTTTTAGCTGAATAATCTGCAAAGCTACACAGAGATGCATGTATACGCACCCGATTTGTCCGTTGTGGTGCCAATACTCTCAATCATATCGCTCTCTCTCTCTCTCGACATAAACACATATAAAGAAAATCTGCATAATGATACACAGATGGAAAGTATTACTTGTTATCTGTTAGCTTCACCGGAACAACTGACTGCTTTTTCTCCCTATTTACTCCAGAATTGTTCCCCATGAAACTCTAATAAACCTTACCACTTCTGCAGTTTTGTTTTTATCCTGTGTGATATTTCTATTGGTTCTTTTCCCCCAACCTAAATAATTAATTAGGCCACAACAACCCTAACCACTGATACAGAAGATGAATGAATAAATGAATGCAATAATGTACATTTGTCAACATACCGACTGTATGTTCTCTAATCCATAATTTACTGTACAACCTTTCATCTGGTTTTATAAATATCATATTTTTATTTTTGATGTGATAAAAAATGACTTATTTTGCATACCCTAAGAAGGAACTGTTTCTCATGATTTTACAGTTTCTTGAATTATTAAACATGAAATAATAAAAACAGCAAGAAAATTTGTCAGCAAGCATAGAAACAGAGTTAGGTGAATGGTTTCCAAATGTGTTACTAATCTCCAGCAAAAATGTGCTGATGATGTAGCACTGCTTAAATCCCTTAGTGAGCAAAGTGGAAGTGTGTGCCCAGCCTTGTATTGAGCAATGTGTGGCATGCTTATCATCTGCAAGCAGCCTATTTGTTAAAAGCTCAGTGGGTAAGATTCTGAGCTGGTGTCCAGATGTTTGTGGGTTCAAATCCCTTACCAGTCATAGGATTTAGCATAACCTACATCTACATTTAAATTGTGTTCGCAAATGTCACTCTTACTGAAAGTAAATTAGTCAAATTCCAAGCTTAAAGAAATGTCAGGCTCACTCTAATTGTGATCAACACATAACACAGAGTAATAGGTAAACAAGTCATATGGGGACATATCATGTTCAACTGACAAGGAAACATGCTCCTTCAAATTTGTTGGAAAAATCAGCATGTTTATTTAGCTACTGTTAAAGACAAAGCAGGGTCTTGCCCATGCAGTGCTTTGATCTTGTTAATATTTAATGTAACAACCACATGATCTATGTACAACAAAAATATATACTAGGACCATTAAACTGTTCATTGCACTCTTCCATTCAACATTGGTGTAGTGGTTAACACTGTCGCCTTGCACCACCAGGGTCCGGGTTCGATTCCCAGCCAGGCTCGATTCCCGTCTCTGTGTGCATGGAGTTTGCATGTTCTCCCCGTGCTTGGTGGATTTCCTCCGGGTACTCCGGTTTCCTCCACAGTCCAAAGACTCCTACATATTAGGCTAATTGGCGTTCCCAAATTGCCTGTAGTGTGTGAGTGAGTGTATGTGTGTCCCCCCTGCGATAGATTGGCACCCTGTCCAGGGTGTACCCGGCCTTGTTCTCTAAGGTCCAGGTCCCCGCTTTACAGGATAAAGCGGTATAGACGATGAGTGACTGAGAGTGAAGAAAAAATAACAAAGAGAGCGAAAGCATAGATGTGTCTACTTGCATGAAACTAAGGTAAGAAGGGAGATATACAAAATTGCCTCATAAATTATACTGCAATATACAACTTTGCCACAATGATTTCCCTTTGCAGACAACATCTTTGTTGTAGCATTGGTGAGAAAAGAAGCTAGACCAAGAAGCACCATAACAGAAATGTGCTTGATCACTTATTGGCAAACGCAAACTTGCAGCACAAAACAGTAGGCTTGGTGTCAATTCCCTTTCTGTGGATGGCATGATTCCCAGCATTGCAAATAGCTTTTGTTCATATTATGGTCATATGTCTTGTTTTGATTCCAGTCCTGTATCTCCTCTGTCCTGTGCTTGGTTTGCTCCCTAAACGTGGGCACCTGTTCTGTGGTCACCCCCAGAAAAATTGGCATTGGAAACAAAACCCACCATGAACCTGCTAAATCATAAATACAATAAATACTGTCTCAGACAATGTCTCAGAATAATGCCTACCAAGACAAACAGATAACAAATTTATTCACTATCAAGAAACAAAATCAGACCCCAAACAACACAGGGGCTACTGTAGTACAGTAGGTCCCAAATGTTTTGGGTAAATTATATTAAATGATTATGATGACGTTTCCATGACCCCAATCTTAAACCACAGCACATGTTTAAAATCCAGACTAATGTAATATTTAAACATTTTATCTTAGTAACATATCTAAGGGTAAAAAGTAACTAAAAATTTTAGAAATAATCTGTGCACTGAGTCTAGTGGGTTCTTTCAAAAAGTTGTGTTGTTATATAAGAATGTAATCCATGCTGGGGTGGAGTGAGACATACTTGACACATGATGTTGTACACCCATGCAGAAGCAGCAGTAATACATTCAGCATTGTTCACATATTCACTTGAGTATCTTACAGTATGTACATCTGGAGGAATAAAAAAGCCACATCCACTATAGTTGGCATATCAGACTGAAACATCCACATTCTGTAATTATAGTGCTTTATTGCATCTAATATAAACAATTGACATTTTATTAAAAACTATTTCTCATTAAGAAAATTCAGAAGATAAACCCTTTCAGTAGGTTTAAAAACAGCATGAAAGGTTTTTTTTTAAATGCAAACACTGTTTTAATTGGAAACATAGTTATATTAGTACAAATAATGGTCTAGATACACACGTGGACAAAATTGTTGGTACCGTTTGGTCAATGAAAGAAAAACTCACAATGGTCACATAAATAACTTTAATCTGACAAAAGTAATAATTAAAAAATATATATATGAATGTTAACGAATGAAAGTCAGACATTGCTTTTCAACCATGCTTCAACAGAATTATTTAAAAAAATAAACTCATGGAACAGACCTGGACAAAAATGATGGTACCCCTAGAAAATACTGAAAATAATGTGACCAAAGGGACATGTTAATTCAAGGTGTGTCCACTAATTAGCATCACAGGTGTCTACAATCTTATAATCTGTCAGTGGGCCTATATATAGGGCTCCAGGTAGTCACTGTGTTGTTTGGTGACATGGCATGTACCACACTCAACATGGACCAGAGGAAGCGAAGGAAAGAGTTGTCTCAGGAGATTCGAAAGAAAATTATAGACAAGCATGTTAAAGGTAAAGGCTATAAGACTATTTCCAAGCAGCTAGATGTTCCTTTGACTACAGTTGCACATATTATTCAGAAATTTCAAGATCCATGGGACTGTAGCCAACCTCCCTGGACGTGGCCGCTGGAGGGAAATTGATGACAAATCAAAGAGACGGATAATCCGAATGGTAACAAAAGAGCCCAGAAAGACTTCTAAAGAGATCCAAGGTGAACTTCATGCTCAAGGAACATCAGTGTCAGATCGCACCATCCGTCGTTGTTTGAGCCAAAGTGGACTACATGGGAGACAACCAAGGAGGACACCATTGTTGAAAACAAATCATAAAAAAGCCAGACTGGAATATGCCAAACTACATGTTGACAAGCCACAAAGCTTCTGGGAGAATGTCCTATGGACAGATGAGACAAAAATGGAACTTTTTGCCAAGGCAAATTTTGCTAATTATACTTGAAGCATATCAAGAAAAGAACACTGTCCCTACTGTGAAAGATGGAGGAGGCTCTGTTATGTTCTGGGGCTGCTTTGCTGCATCTGGCACAGGGTGTCTTGAATCTGTGCAGGGTACAATGAAATCTCAAGACTATCAAGGGATTCTAGAGAGAAATGTGCTGGCCAGTGTCAGAAAGCTGGGTCTCAGTCGCAGGTCATGGGTCTTGCAACAGGTCAATGACTCAAAACACACAGCTAAAAACACCCAAGAATGGCTAAGAGGAAAACATTGGACTGTTCCAAAATGGCCTTCTATGAGCCCTGACCTCAATCCTATTGAGCATCTTTGGAAGGAGCTGAAACATGCTGTCTGGAAAAGGCACCCTTCAAACCGGAAACAACTGGAGCAGCTTGCTCATGAGGAGTGGGCCAAAATACCTGCAGAGAGGTGCAGAAGTCTCATTGACAGTTACAGGAATCGTTTGATTGCAGTGATTGCCTCAAAAGGTTGTGCAACAAACTATTAAGTTAGGGGTACCATCATTTTTGTCCAGGCCTGTTCCATGAGTTCATTTTTTTAAATAATTCCGTTGAAAAGCAATGTCTGACAGGTTATATGAATAACATTGATTATCTTGTTAAAATGGCACACACATGTGTGGGATATATAAGGCAGCAAAATAACAGTTTGTTCCTGAAGGTGATTTCTTGTATGCATAAGAGGATGGACATGCACAAGATTTTGAGTGATTTGGATATTTTGTATGATTAGACAGCTTGGTCAGAGCAACTTCAAAATGCTGGACTTACCAAAAGTGTTCAAAGGAAGGAAAACAAACAGGCGACAGGGTCATGGGCAGCTTAAGGCTTACTGATGCATGTTGGGAGCAAAGGCTGGTCCATGTAGTCCAATAGAACTCCTGTAGCTCAAATTGCTCAATACTTGATCGTGGTTCCTTTTGCATAAATTACTGCATCAGTGTGGCATGGCACAGAGGCACCAGCATGCTGATGCATTATTGAAGACAAGGTTGCTTTAATAGCAGTGCCTACATGGGTAGTTTGGATGTTCCTCTTGACAATAGCCCATAGATTTTCTAAGGACAGGTTAAATGGCTGACTAATCACAGTAATGTCATGGTCAACAAACCAGTTAGTATAGTAGTAGTTTACTACAGTAGTAAAGTCTTCTAGAAAAGTAAATCAACATTTCCATAAATCTCAGCAGATCAAAGCAGGAAGTTCTCTAAAACTCTCCTGGTAAATGGTTGCATTGACCTTGGACTTGTAGAACACTGTGGAACCACACCAGTATGGAACCTCAACCTGACACTGTCTCTACTTCAGGAGTGGATTTATACTAGGAATGCAACAGTTGTACCCATTATCTGCTTTGTGTGATGCCTCTTGGTGCACTGACTCAAGCATCACTCCACCCTCTTGTAAAGCTCTCAGCTCTTCTTGACATCAGCTTTGCTTGACAGTCTTTTAAGGATTTTGCAGCTTCATTTTTCAAGTCAGAAGTCTTCCCCATGTATGTACTGAACAAGACCAAGAGATACACTGTATGCTCAAAATGAAATATTCTTATATTTTGAGATACCGGATTTTCATGAGTTGTAAGCTAGTCTTTAAATATTTCACTTGATGTGTGTTGAATCTAGAATATTTATATAGAGAACATATATTATTAATTAAATGTAGTTTGATTGAATTTCTAAATATTATCTGGCATTATCTTGGATATTTCAAGTGCCAATTAATAAAACAAATTAAACAAAATAGGGTTAGTGAGTTTCTCCCATGGGTCTACTTGTTAATCAAACAATTCTGCATGGTGCTGCATAGCTTAGGAACCCTGGACTAAGGATAAGCAAGTTATCATTTGTTTAAATATTTGAGGTATCTACAGTACATGATAAAATCATCATCAATTTTACAGGGCATTTTACAGTGAGGAAAATAATTTTTGATCCCCTGTACGTTTTGTAGGTTTGCCCACTTAAAAAGAAAGGGAAGGTAGAAAAATAAAAATAAATAATTGAGCCCCTACCAACCAACAATAAAGTGCTGTGGTCAGATGAGACCAAAATTGAGCTCTTTGGCCATGTTCGGAGAAAGAAAAATGCTGATCAGTCCATCCCTACAGTCAAGCATGGAGGTGGACATGGCCATGTATTGTAAACTTTTGTATAAGAACCTTCTGAAGATTGGTCATGGATGGGTCTTCCAGCATGACAACGACACAAAAGGTACAAAAGAATGGATCAAGAAGAAGCACATTAACGTCATTAACATAAGTGGCCTAGCTAGTCTCCACACCTTAATCCTATAGAAAATGTATGGAGGGAGCTGAAACTTCGAGTTGCCAAGCAACAGGCCAGAAACCTTAAGGATTTAGAGAAGGAAGATCTATAAAGTTGAGTGGACCAAAATCCCTCCTGAGAGATGTGCAAACCTGGTAACCAACTACAAAAAACATCTTACCTCAGTGCTTGCCTGCAAGAGTTTCTCCACCAAATATATAAACCTTTCATTTCTTTGTAAGGAGGCAAACTTACAAAATCTGCAGGGGATAATATTAGAATATTATAATTTTATATTATAATAAATCATTAAATACTTATTTTCTCCACTGTGTATTAAAGTTATACAGTGTATTTATCTGGAATATTTAGCTACAATTTGTTACAGATGGGAACATTGCTGTCATCAAAGTATTAAGTATGTCTTACTATTCAGTATTATAAAATAATTAGCTTTTATCATTTACTGCTTGAAATTTTCACTTACTTAGTTGTATAAAGTGATATTATTTACTATAGTTATGTAACTGTTGCTAATTAAATCAATGTTACCATACAAAAAATTATTTACTTCATGCATTTAACATACTCGTGAAAAATGACAAAAATAAAATACTTTATAATTAAACTTTATTTTGTCAACATTAAAGACCAATGAATCTTCAAAAAAGAGTGCATCACAGCTTGCTGTGTAAGAGACTGTGGAGGTGCAGACTAGTCAGAGTGCCCATGCTGACCTCTGTCTACCAACAAAAGAGCCTACAATGATGAATATCAGAACTGGGCCATGGAACAATTAACGAAGGTGGCCTAGTTTGAAACATCATGTTTGTTTTTACATCAAGATGATGCTGTGTGTTTTGCTTAGCTGGAGATGTGGTACCAGGATGCATTATGAGAAGAAGAAAAGACAGTGGAGGCAGTGTGACTCTTTGGGCAATGTTGTGGAGTCCATATCTCAGTACATCAGATCTCACTGGGGAAGCCATGCTACTGTATATTAGGCAGGTGGTTTTAATATTACAGCTGATTGCTGTATTTTCATAAGACTTTTTTTTTTTTAACCAATGCATTACAGATGAACTTACACTTGTTTAAGTAACAGAAATTTTAGCTTAAGAAACTTTCCAATTGGTTAAATATTTAACTAAATGTCTTAAATGTTCTTTTTTTTTTTTCAACAAAAAAGTTAGCCACCTAGGTAGATATGAACAGCTCATTCTAAGTTAAAGAAAACAATGCTTTTTAGTTTCATGTGATTATATACTAATAAAACATAATTGTGATATGCATAGACTCAAACACACTACTACTTTTGAACCAAATCTTTCTAGTTTTATGTACAGTGACTATAAAGCATTTAAATAGTATGAGCAAATTAATTAAAAAATATATTATTCTCACATAGTTGATTTATTTTATTACATGAATATATTCTGCATATACTTTATCTTAACATAACAAATTCTCGTTTTCCCTAAATCATAAAAGGATTTTATATATTTGTGTATGCTTGGGACCAGAAGGCTTTGAGTTCAATTAATAGAGCTGGCACACTAGGAGTGAGATATATCAGTACGCCTTGTCTACTATGGTGAAAAGCCTGTAGCCCTGCTGCAAGGTTGTATGTTGGCTAAACCAGTTGTAAGTATTATCATTCTCATCTTAAAATACTGCTTACTCCAACATCTCCCTGATGTGTATGGAAATCATTAACTGAATGTTTTGATTGATTTCATTGATGTAATACTTTATACATTTTCATATTTCATTACATGCTGAATTTTGCAGATGTGCTCAGTGAAATGTGTAATTGCATTATGGTTGTTCCCGTCCACTGCCGAAGCCTTGAGAAAGACCTTAAACTTGCTCATGACAAGCTTGGATTGTGGCCTACTTTTTAGTCAGTCTGCCAACAGAATAGATTTCAATAACCACTTAGACCTCCTCATGAATTCTGAATGATAGAAATGTTGGCGACTGGGACTTTAGTGTGAGAAACAGTACAACATTGCCCGACCAACAGAAAGGTATGCATGAGACTCACATTAACAGATGACAGTTACAGCTCAAAGCTAACATATGATTTTATACCCTGATAAGTATAATTTATCATTGGATAATAGATATATGACTAAAATGTTTACAATCATTTCTGTTCCGTCTCTTTCTAGACTACACAAAGTGCCTGAGAGACATCCTGTACTAACATCGCAGTGCCTCACAATAATACTGTGAGAAATTTAATATCCTTATTTTAATATATCGGGTGCTTAATCCAGTATCATCAAAATGTTTGATTTATGTAAAAATATACTAGTCATTGTTTAATTCAAACACTGACAGTTTTAATGGTTTCTCAAGACAACGTGACAAACTCTGATGTATTATTCGAGTCATCTTACTGAATTCCTGAGAACAAATGAAAAATGGTTAGTGCAAGAAGGATAGCATGGTGGCTTAGTGGTTGGCACTGTCACCTCACACCTCCAGGGTTGTGTGTTTTAATCTAGACTTCAGTCTGTGTGTGTATGGTTCACCTGTAGGTTGAAAGAATTTGGGGACTTCAGGAAGTTATATTCTCCTTACAAGGATGATCCCTGCCATGAGGTTATAGTTTATTGCTGCCAACCATAGGGCAGCAAAAATGGCTTAAGAATTGAGAAAATAGTGAGGAATCAGCTGTTGATATAGTTGATAGCATCAGTGGTAATAGGAATAACCTTGTGTTATGGATTTTCTAAAAGAAAAAATTTATAGTTTAAATGGAAATGGAATATTGCTATGATATAAGGGAAATAAAACACTGGAAATAAAAATAATTACTATGTTATTCAAAAATAACATATACTGGGACTTAAGGGATGAAATATATTCAGGTTGTAATATATTAGGTTGAACAGGTAGATCTCAGTGATGTGTTTAAAGCAGGAAAAATGGGAAAGCGTGTTCATCTGGTCCAACCTACACAAATTGCAGAAAAAGTAATGCTGGCTATGATTAAAAAGATGTCAGAATACAGTGCATTGCAGCTTGTAAACCCCGTCCATTTCTGAAAGTCCCTACAGTGGGAATGTAGGCATCAGAATGGGACCATGAAGCCATGGAAGAAGGTACGCCAACTAGTTTTTTTTGTTTGTTTGTTTTTTTGCATCATGTGGACAGCTATGTGTATGTGCACCACTTACTTGCAGAAGAGATGGCACCAGGATAAACTATGGGAAAAAGGAAAAACTAGCAGAGACAATGTGATACTCTGGGCAATGTTCAGATATTAAATTATGCATCTTTGTGTTCATATGGATGTTACCTTGACATGTATCACCTACCTACCAAGTACACCATGGAAATGCTAAGCCCTAATAGTAGTAGCCTCTTTTAGCAGAATAATGCACCCTGCTACAGAATCTAATATTGTTTACAGCATGTCTCCTAAATTATAAATGACCCCACAAATTATGTAACTGAGCTGCAACAGATTTATGGCATTACATTATTTAAAGATGATACTAAGTTTAATACTGAGTGCATTATGCATAATGATACATAATTTAATTTACACTTTTAAACTCAACAGTAAAAAAAAAGTCGTTTATAGAGACATAAACTGTATTAGTGCCTTGTCAAAGCAGCCACTAGTCAGAATCATTTTAAGAAGAAGAAGACAGAAATAGGACAGTCTTTATTGTCAGATACACACACAGAATACCTTATTACAATTTCCCTTTGGGACTATCTGTCCATCTATTTCCAGTTCAACAAAATTGAGTAAAGCTTAATTTCAAAGCTTTAATAATTCAGTAAATTATGTTTTTTTTTTTGTTGTTGTTGTTCTTAGTTATTACAGTTCATAATAAAAAAATCCTGATTTATTTTATAGTTTATCTTTTTTTTATAAAAAAAGTCTCTATAAATGTAAATTATTTTTAAATGATATTGTTAGTTTTGAAATGAAATGAAATGAAATATATACACAAATATAAAGGATATTCTTTATTCTTTAATAACATAAATAACTTATTTATGAGTCTCATGCTTCAGCAAAAGTTTATAAAAGGCTTTAGTTCTCCCTGGATAATTTTCAGAATTATAAAACTAAGATGTTTAAAAAAAAGTATATATATATATATATATATATATATATATATATATATATATATATATAATATATATATATATATATATACACAGTTTATGTTTAATATTAAATAAATGGCCATATTAATGTCCATGGACTTGGTTGGAATGGAACATTTTAAAAGTACATACAGTAGGGGTGTAATGGTCTAGGGTACTTTTAGCCATAATGAATGTATGGCAAACTCCCAGAGGCCCATTAGTAGTAAATATATTTCAAAGGGACATATTTAACCTTGATACATGAGATGTTGAAACTTTTTAATGCTAAAGGATGTTGTTTCCTCAGACAGAGTGAGACCACAATTCTGTTTGCCAAACAATGGTCAAATCTGCTATCCCAAAGATTTCTGTGAGTTACGTAGATCAAGCAAATCAAGAAATGTTTTTGTACTAAATCAGTAATAAAGTCCTAAAATAAACCTATTAAGGTTTGTAATAGAGAACACAGGGTGTCAAAGATTTTAGCACAGTACCATACATGCGCATGTATGTATGTACGTACACACGCAATTTTTTTTTCCATTAAAAAATTAGAAGATAGACATCATCGCACTGCATTTTAGTTAGGGTTAAAATAATTGCTGCCAAACAAAATATATTAATCACTACAGTAATTACCCAGTAAAAGGTTTTTATGTATTAGATTATTGGCCAGACTTTATTTTGGCCAGTCAGTTATTGTGTAACAAAATGTTGCGCAGAAATAAAATGCTCTTTAAAAACTGTACAGCTATAAACTGCCTGCTCCGTATTTACACACTCAATTAAATTAAATAAAGATTTCTCTGAACTGAGACGGTGAGCTTAAACCAGAATCTTTTTAGAGCTTTTGCGTTAAGAGTTAATGCAATGACATTGATGAGTAATGTAGAACAGCACAATGCACACTTCAGGAAGTCAAGAATTCAAAGATTTTTTCCTTTCCAAAACATGCACCTAGCTGTGAATGACTATCCAAATGTGTGCATATGTGAAACCATATGATAAATAAGCATTCCATATATGGTGTATCCCTGCCTCATACCCATCATTCTTAGCTAGAAGAAACACTTTGCTCGAAGAAATTATAAGATCAACGGTCAGTGTTTCCAATCAAAATATAAAGTCAAATTTTATGCAAAATATTTAGTCAAAATGCTCTGTATTACATTACTGCTGTGACATAAATCAGTTACATACAAAATGATGTACATTTGGAGAATCTGGACATATTAAGCATTTTTGAAAAAGTTCACTTGCTGCCTAATACAGTATATCCGACCCACTTCCAGTCGCAATTATAACGAGATATTAAAAATGTAGATACTGTGAAAAGGGCCAAATTTTACTGGCTAGAGAACTAGGGTCAGAGCAACTCCAAAACTGTAGCTGTTGTAGGATGTTGAGGTCTCAACATACCAAAATTGATCTTGGGAAGGAAAACGTCTCGGGTTACTTGGCTGTCAAGCTACCAAGGAGGTCTCAGACCTAGCTCTGGGATGCTGACTCCACGAGTCCGGAGTAGCATTGACATCCAGACTATAAAATCTAACAAACATGTGTGGAGAGGACCAGCTTGTCGCATCACACACCTGCTGCAGGGGGACGCCTCTTGCCAGAGCAATTGATGAGACAATCCCCCTGGTTGAATGGGCCCTGATTCCCTGAGACGAAGTGTGACCACGCGCCTCATAGGCTAGGGCAATAGCATCTCTCACCCAGTGTGACAGAGTCTGTCTAGTGGGGCCGCCCCCCCGATTGCGACCCCCATGGCAAATAAAGAGCTGCTCTGACTTACGCCACTGGCTAGTGCGGTGGACATAAATCCGAAGAGCACATACTGGACACAGTAAGTGAAGTCTTTCCTGCTCCGGAGCTGTGAAAGGCGGAGGACAGAAGGCTTCGAGAAAGACTGGGTGCATGGTCGAGAATGGAACCTTGGGAAGATAGTTCGGGTGAGGATGCAGAATAGCTTTGACTAGCCCAGGGGAAAAGTCTAGGCAGGATGGGGAGACTGACAGAGCCTGCAGATCCCCAATCCTCTTCAAAGAAGTAATAGCCATAAGAAAAACCATCTTAAGAAACAGAAGCCTGACACGCGCTGACTCTAGTGCTTTGATAAAGGTGTCAGCCAGGCCTTCGAGCACGATAGCTAAGTCCCATGAAGGGACCGTCGCTCTAGTGTGCGGCCTCAACCGTTTAGCTCCACGTATAAAACGGGCAACTAAATGGTGCTTTTCCACAGAAACCCTATCGGTCAGAGCATGCCGAAATAGCGGCTATGTATGTTCTGAGAGTACTAGGGCATAAGCCAGAGGACAACTTTTCTTGTAGAAACTCCAGCACTGAAACAATCTGGCAGTGGACTGGGTCTACATGTCTTACCATGCACCAACTTTCAAATACACTCCATTTGAGGGCATAAGTTCTTCTAGTGAAGGGAGCCCTGGCACTTAAAATGGTTTCAATTACGCTGGCTGGAAGACCAGCATGTCTTAGTTGGTCCCCTTCAGGGGCCAAACGTGAAGGTCCCAGAGTTCGGGCCGGGGATGAAATATTGTCCCCTGTGCCTGAGACAGAAGATCCCTCCTCACTGGAATCACCCAGGGTGAGCCGTCGAGGAGATATATTAGATCTGAGAACCACACTCTGGTCGGCCACTGGGGCGCTATCGATAAGAGGCGCAAACCCTGTTGACGGACCCTCGCCAGGACTCCTAGGAGCAGAAATATCAGAGGAAACGCATAAAGGCGTAATCTGGGCCACGTGTTGGCCATGGCGTCCAGACCCACGGGAGCTGGAGGAGTCAGAGTAGTAAAGGGGACATTGTGCTGCCTCTTGCAACGCAAAGAGGTCCACCTCTGCTATATAAAATCTTTCCCAGATTGACTGACTACTTCTGGGTGGAGTTTCCAGTCCCCATGTGTCACAGCTTGTTTGGATAGCAAGTCCGCTCCTACATTCATGTGCCCTGGAATGTAAATCGCTCTGAGGGACAGGAACTTGTCCTGTGCCCAAAGCAGAACCTGATGCGCTAGCTTGTTCAAGCGGCGCGAGCACAGTCCGCCCTTGCGATTTATGTATGAGCCTACCACAGTGTTGTCCACCCGCACTAGGACATGGTAGCCACTCAACTGCTGGAGGAAGTGTTTCAGGGCCAGAAACAGAACCATCATTTCTAGCCAATTGGTGTGCCATGCGAGAAGATGACCTCTCCAGCTCCCTTGTGCTGGACGGCCATCCAAGACCGCACCCCAGCCCACGAGGGAAGCGTCTGTCATTAGCATCTTGCAACGACAAGACGGACCTAAAGTGGGACCTAAAGTTAGAAACCGGGGTCTGAACCACATAGAAAGGGTACGAAGCCCCGGCGCGTAACCCTTATTAGCCTCTGGGGATTGGCCCTTGAGTGAAATCCCCTGGCTCTTAGCCACAACTGAAAACGCCCTCATATGCAGAAGGCCCAAAGGTATCACCGTGGACGCAGCTGCCATGAGACCTAAAGCTCTTTGAAAGTGATGGAGTCACTTTCTGGCCTAGCTAGATTTCCTTCAGGGTGTTGGAGGATGTGTTCGACACAAGTGGGAAACAGCTGTGCCCGCCTTGTGATCGAATCCCATGTGACACCCAAATATGTTGTCCTCTGAACAGGAAAGAGAACGCCTTTCGTAGTGTTGAGTCTCAATCCTAAAGAATGGAGATGAGCTAGGACGACATCCCAATGCCGAAGCGCTAGCTATTAAGACTGAGCTAGGATCAGCCAGTCGTCTACACAATTCAGAATACAGATGCCCTGGAATCATAGAGCCAGAGCTGCATCCGTGCATTTTATATGTGCGAGTGACAGGGCTAGGCCAGATAGAAGGACCCGATACTGGTAAGCTTCGCCCCCAAAAGCAAACCTCAGGAACCTCCTTTGTTGTGGCAATATTTCTATATGAAAATATGCGTCATTCAGGTTGACCGTCACAAACCAAACCTCTGGTTGAATTTGAGAAACAATCATTTTGGCTGTCAACATTTTGATGTTCAGCCCAAGAAAATGTAAAATCGGACGCAACCCCCCATCTCTCGTCTGGAAGGGGAACATATTCTATGGCCCCTTTTCCCAGCAAAGTCTGGGTGGCCGACAGTCCCGACTCGAGCACGGAGCAGGGGAGAAACCTCACAGAGGTCCGCTCGTAGAGCTTCGCCTCCCGAACCTAGTGGCGGCGATGTGTTTACAGCGTCGCCAAAGAAGCCGGAAGGCGAGAGGGGGGGCATCAAGGAGGAAAACACGATCCCTGACCTCGATGCCAGTGAGGTTTAATCACAGAAGTTTCTCCGTGGCAACCGCGACAGCCATAGAACGGCCGATAGCACAGGCCGTCTGCTTGCGCATCTGCCCGATCGGGACGCTATCTCCATGGAAGCACGTGAGGAAGTCTCTTTCGTCTGCTCACAAGAAGCGCCGGAGTGCGCTTGAAAAGCGGATGCTAAGAAGTTCCTGATCCGGGGAGACCGCGAGAGAAAGGGGGACATACCGTCTCATACGCATGCGAGCCCCAGGAATGCGCCGCGGCTCGCGGTTTCTCTTTAAAGAAAGCGAGCCGCACGAAGTGCCTTAATAGGGAGATCACAATGCTTGCACTTTCCTTGAAACCCAAGCATTCAAGAAAAAGTCGTAGAGATCGCCCTCCGAAAGAAATCACACGGAGGCATGCATCTCTCAACCAACTCTTGCCATTATCGGTAAGTAAAGTTTTTTCTTTCCTAACGTAATTCTGTTGCACACACACACGCAAACACAAAGCGGTCCTGAAGACAAAAAGATCTGAGGATGTTTCCGGTTCACTCCTATTTATAACCTGCAGGTGCACCTTATTCGATGACGTCATGCCTGGCAGAGGTTATACTGTAAGCCGAGGTATTCGGGGGTTTTGACATACACAGGCTTCATAACCGGAGAACAAAGAGATGTTCCCATAGTGTTTTCACGCAGCATTGAGTGTAGCTTTTGAAAGGAAATGAAGTGAACTAGCAACATGGCTCATGAGTGCCCAAGGCTCACTGATACACATGGGTAGTGGGTTCTCTTCACCTTGTGCTTGTGGAAATTATATTACTTTCACTAATAGCTAATAAAAAGCAGTTAGTTCTAATGCTGCTGGTGTTTTTTTGTTTTTTTTTACAATTTGATTTCACTAAAAATTTTTGTGATCTTTACTTTAGGATGTTTTTTTGACAAAGATGATGGTTCAACCCTCTCCAACCCAATTTTAAGACTTTCTCCTTATATGTTTTCTTTTCTTGATGTAGGCCAATAATTTGACTCTCCTAAAACAGAAGCCAATAAGTGGATAAAACCATTCGCAATGCTCTGAGATTTCGCACCGCCGCCTATAACATGGGACTTGTGTTAGGTGACATGGACTCGTACAAGGCTGCGTCATACAACATTCGGAAAACAGTGAAAGAGGCGAAGCAGCGCTATGTGAGGAAACTAAAATCACAGCTCCAACAGAGAGGCTCTATGAAAGAGACTAAGGACAGTAATGGACTATAAACCACCAACCTCCAGTTTGGCAAATGCTGACGTGTCTCTTGCAGATGAGCTGAACAGCCTAAAGGCTGCAGCTTATGATGCTAGCAATGCTAATGCTAGCAGCACTAATGACTGCAAACAGGAAGAGAATGTCAACACCAGAAATGCGTTCATTAGGAGCCTTCAGGAGAGTAAACACCAGGAAAGCAGCAGGACCAGGCGACATGTCAGGTCTAGTCCTCAGAGCCTGCGCAATCCAGTAAGCCTCTGTGTTCATGATAATATTTAACCTCTTCTTACTCAAATCAGTAAAGCTTTAAAGAGTCCATCATTGTTCCTGTTCCAAAGAAACCCCTCCTGCTTCCCTCAGTGATTATCCCCATGTAGCCCTGACCTCAGTAGTGAGGAAGTGCTGGAGCAAAATCTCCTCATTACCCGACACACTGGATCCTACAGTTTGCTTATCATCTGAACCGACCAAAAGATGTTGCCATTGCTCACCTCCTTCACACATCACATCTGGACATTAGGAAAGTGGAATTATGTTAAAATGCTGTTTGTTGACTACAGTTCAGCATTTAATACTATAATTCCCTCCATTCTCACCACCAAGCTGGAGAGCCTCCCATCTCTGTGTCAGTAGATCTCCAATTTCCTAACTACAAACCACAGGCAGTATAGATGTCTCAGACTCCCTCCCCTGCAGCACTGGAGCCCCCCAAGGTTGTGTTCTGATCCCCTTTTTGTACTCAATTTACACGTAAGGTATGAAAGCGTGGCCACTACTAACTACACCATCATCATCAAGGTTGCTGACAACACCATTGTGGTGAGCCTGATCTCTGACAGCAATGAGATGGCCTACTTAGAGGGAACTGGTGCCAGAGGAACAACTTCCTTAACATCAGCAAGACAAAGGAGTTGACAGTGGCCTCCAGTACAAAGCAGGAGAGGTACTATCAGACCCCTGACATGTGGATAGCTTCAGATACCTGTGTTCACATCACGCAGCACCTGTCATGGCACTGTCACATCAACACTGTGGTTAAAAAAAAGGCTCTACCACCTCTGACGCTTGAGAGACTCCAGACTGCCCTACAAGATTTGAGGACTAAACAATGCATTTTTTCTGCATTTTTGTTCTCTCACACAGTAACATTCTCTCTACTCATACACTACTCAACACGTTGCACATTTACACACATACCTCTGGGACTTTGCACATTGTTCTGCTTGAGAAAGTTTTTACGCAAATGAACTCAACTGCATTCTGTTGTTACTTATCCTGCATAACATATACACTTAACATTTGGTACACTTCTACAGTATTTCAATTCTATTTAAACTTACTTGTATATATTGTAAATTTTATAACTCAAGTTTTTTAAAATTGTATAATTTTCTCTAATTTCTTTTTGTTTGTTTGTTTGTTTGTTTGTTTGTTTAATAATCTATTTTCCTTTTTACATTTAGGTCACGGGTGGTTGTATAAGCATTTCACTGCATATTCACTGTGTATCGCTGTGTATGTGAAATTCAAATTTACCATGGAACTGCATCTGTTATGGTTAAATAACTTGTTGGCAGCTGGACCATATTAATCATGCCAGTAATTATCCAATGGAAGTTTCTTAACTATTTGCTTAGTTAAATCCTGGTTGTGACTATTTTTTGGGCGGGCCTTGTATATATAAAAACAATAAAAAACTGAACAATTGAATAAGTTCTCACGCTTCATTTGCGTGTAACAAGGCAATGTATTCAATAGGCATGGTTTCTGTTTTAGAAAATATTCCAGATATTTAACTAAAGAATCTTTGAAGGTAAGCAATATGTACAGGAAATATAGCTTGTGAAGTGATCAAAAGTATTTTTAAATTATAAAAAGTTGAGTAGTTGCTCTATAATTGCCCAATTTGTGTGCTCTGAGGTCTTACTGAGTACAGGTTACTGTCTGTATCATGTTTTTTCCAAGTGTCCATGAGGTTTTTCTCTAGGGTCTTTGTTTTCCTCCCAAGAACATGCCAGATGAATTAGCATTCCATCCAGGCTGTATTCTGCCTCAAACCCATTATTCCGGTGATAGTCGCCAGATCTACTGGCTTTCAGCAGCCCTTAAATGTGATTGTTTTCAGCCAAAATATCAACTGCTCAAGTGGACACTAAACCCTTCTTTGGAGAAAAAGATGCTTCTGAGGTTTTTTCCTTTTGCTTTATTTTCCAAGTTGAACCATTTATTTCGGTTTAGAATCAGTTAAACACAATGGCCTTCTCAATGCAAAGAGAGACTTGGGGAGAAACAATCTGCTTACGATCAATCCCAGTAGGAAAACTATGAAAAAAAGGAAATTGCTGCAACAAGTCAAGTGGCATAAGAACCATTCTGTGGGGCTCCTTAGTAATTTTATTGAAGTACCTCCTGTTACTCAGGCTGTGAGAAGAGTGGCAAAAAACCCTTCTGTCACACACCAGTCTCAGTACAGCTTGCTTATAATACTCCACTACTGTAGCTCTCTATTTGTTCTGTGGAGTCAAAGGATTCATACAGTCAGATACACACTGGCCAAAAGTTTATGGACACCCGGACATCACATACGTTTGGGATTCTTCCCAATTGTTGCCACAAAATAGGAGGCACATATTTATATAAAATGTATTGACACATGCAGCGTTAACATTTTCTTTCACTGGAACTAACAAACCTGTTTCAGCATGACTATGCCCCTGTGCACAAAGCAAGCTCTGTTCAGACTTGGTATGCCAAGGCTGAAGTGGAAGAATTTGAGTTACCTGTACACACCATGTACACACATTAAATAACTTTTTATTTTGGCTGGGCAGTGCATAAACTGTGTTCTGCCTTGTAGCTGAAATACCTGTCAGAGCTGCTCATATAGAAAATTTATCTTTTATTTTCTCATCATCAAGTAGTCGACCAAATTTAGTGCTGTTGTTCCCTATATACTTTTCTCTAGTGGAAATCCATGCTGTTAGAGAAATTCATAGGAGAGATTTACTGAGAAGACAGGAGCACATAAGTCCTTAGTAACCTCAAGTGTGAAAGAGTGGTGTGATCTGGTAAGACAAGGGGGGGAGGTCCAATTAATCAACAAAATTGCCTTGATTTATAAATTGAATGATAGGTGAAAAGTTCTTCACTGCACAAGTGTACCAAATGTCATCTACTAGAATGGCATGCATGTTTTCACCTAATAAATGCTTTTTGAAAGGTCAAACTCAATGACACTGAGAACTGAATTAAACTTGACAAAATGAATTACATCTAAAAGTGTCCTTTAGCTACTCAATATCTGTTATAGGTAACAGTTTGTGACATTTGATTATTTTTCTAATATGATAATCCTGCCTTTTTTCAGTAAATACATTTTTCCAAAGTTCAGGAGGTTTAGACTTTAGTTTTAGGCTTTAGTTCCCTTGTGCACTGAGTTGCCCTAAGGCATGAAAACATGTCACGAAATTATATCAGAAGTTCACTTGCTCATGCTGCTGAGAATGTCCTTTTTGTAACTCCATCAGTACACCTTCATAGTAACATGAAAAATAGCAAAATTGTATACTGTTAAATCCCAACAATAAAAAAAATACAGTGTGGCCTTATTACACATACTGTATTGTATTCTAATAGTAACATTAGAATCCTTTAAGCTTTAAAATTTTTATTTACTAGTATGTTGCCTGTGCAATATAGCTTAAACTACCCTATTAAATAAAAAGCATACATTCTTCAAGCACTTGCTAAAGCAACCTTTTAATATAAAAACTGCACGACTCAATGAAGCTGTTTTCCCAGTCACAACATTTGAAGTGTGCTCCAAATGGCAATAGAAATGGGCCATAACAGCATTCACAGTTTCACAGTTTTAGTCACCCCAAAATGTCCCACTGTGAGTCAGCTTGAATAACCTTCCTGATTGCTTTTTGAGTTTGCAACAACTGTCACTTCACTTTCTTGTCAGCATGTCCTTCATCTATCAGTACAACCTATCCTTAAAAACAAGCAAAACAGGAGTGAGGAAAGTGCCACATTAGGCTGGGTTATATTACTATGGCATGCTATGTGTCTACTCAATAGGGATATAGATAGATGGATGGATAGACCGACAGACCGACAGACAGACGTTATTGACCCCGTAAGGGAAATTATTGTGTTACAGCAGTAACAGGTTACACAAAGAAAAAGTAGCAAGAAAAAAAGGGGGGAAGCAAATCTTTTGCTATATGGAAAAACAAAGTGCAGAATGGCAATTCAAAATAAGAAAAAGAGATGAAATGTGCTAATTTTCAGTGTATGCAAAAGTGACAGTCAATAATGGGAAATGTATCCAAGTTGCTATTCACGTCTGTTACATAGAGGTGAGTCATTGTACAGTGCAATGGTGAACAGTAGGAATGATTTTCTTTGTGACAGCAAAGCTTGATTATTCTGTCAGAGAATGAACTCCGCTGCCTCTGTTTGGGATCATGCAGTTGGTGGGATGGATTTTCCATGACTGATAGGAGTTTGTTCAGTGATCTGTTGTCCCTCACTGTCTCCAACCTGTCCAGTTTGTGCCCGATAAATTGGATATCCAGATAGCAGTAAACTCCTTCCAAGCTCTCCCCTTAGGTGCCTCCCTGATTTGGAGCTGATCCTCATGGACATGGCATTAATTCTGAAGAATTACATGTATAGCATTTGGCAGACTCACTTATTTACATTAATAAGTAAGGACCGAGGCCCATTTTTATCTTAATATACACTGTTAAAACAAAAACAAACAAAAACAAAAAAACAGGCCATCTCAACGTAAAAAAGTTTAGTAACAAGTTGCACAGCTTTTTTAAGTTTACTCAATTTTTTGACAGATTTGCTGGCCAAACAAAATATTTCACATTGACATACATAGTGTTAATTTCATCAATAAATATTTTCCATCATTATTTTCGTTGACGAAGTTAACACTATGTACCAGTTGTGATAACCTGTTTTCCTGTGATTAAGACAAGACGATGACGAGACGTCACAGATATCAATGAACAGTGACGCAATCAGCATGTAATATTGTTGACGAAAAAAGATTAGACTAAAATGTGGTTTAAAAAAATAAAAACTAATAAAACATTTGTCTTTATTTTCGTCAACATGTGACGAAAATGATAATACACCTCAGTGTTCATTCATTATGGCATGAGCAGCAGTATTTCCCGGGTCACTGCACGCGCAAAACTACTCCTGGTATGCCGCGCATAGTGACATGGGATGTTACAAGCTCAGTCATCTTTAACTCTTCATCACAGCAGTATTACTCTGGCAAAAGAGAAGAGACGATATTTGGGCCAATTTTCTTCATATTCAAACAAAGCAGATTAGAAGTTAGAGGTTATTTATTCAAATGTGACAAGGCAGGATATAGCCGTACAAAACCCTGAAATGTGTCAAATATACACATACTTCAAAACAATCAATTATTTAATATAAAAATAAAATAAATAAATAACACATATACACAGAAAAGGCATCCTAATCGAGCACAATTATCTATACAACAGTTTTATACAATTTTAGAGCACGGGGAATAAAGGAGCATTCATGACGTTTGGTTTTACTTCTTGGTATAGAAAATATTTTGTGCTGCCAAAGAGAGTATGTAGGTGTCGGAGCCATAGGCAGGAAACAATGCAGCCGTGATGAACTGTCCCTGAGTATTTTAGTAAAAGTACGTGTGGTGGCTTCATCACGCCTTTCACTCAATGTTGGGAGAGTTGAAGTCGGAATGCCTATTATCCAACAGCATCGCTTTTGGATCTTCTTTAACTTCTTTTTATCGTTGGATAATCACTCAGATCATTATTACATTGATTGCTGCAGATATATTGGTACAATGTTTTGTTGAAATGTGTTTAAACTGGCATACCTACAAGACATGTAAGTTTATCATCATTGAGACTCAGATCTGAGATACACACACACACACACTAACACACACACACATATGTATACGTGTGTGTGTGTGTGTGTGTGTGTGTGTGTGTGTGTGTGTGTGTGTATATATATATATATATATATATATATATATATATATATATATATATATATATATATACACACACGTGGACAAAATTGTTGGTACCCTTCGGTCAATGAAAGAAAAACTCACAATGGTCACAGAAATAACTTTAATCTGACAAAAGTCATAATAAATAAGAATTCTATGAATGTTAACCAATGAAAGTTAGACATTGCTTTTCAACCATGCTTCAACAGAATTATTTAAAAAAATAAACTCATGGAACAGGCCTGGACAAAAATGATGGTACCCCTAGAAAATACTGAAAATAATGTGACCAAAGGGACATGTTAATTCAAGGTGTGTCCACTAATTAGCATCACAGGTGTCTACAATCTTGTAATCAGTCAGTGGGCCTATATATAGGGCTCCAGGTAGTCACTGTGTTGTTTGGTGACATGGCATGTACCACACTCAACATGGACCAGAGGAAGCAAAGGAAAGAGTTGTCTCAGGAGATTCGAAAGAAAATTATAGACAAGCATGTTAAAGGTAAAGGCTATAAGACCATTTCCAAGCAGCTAGATGTTCCTGTGACTACAGTTGCACATACTATTCAGAAATTTAAGATCCATGGGACTGTAGCCAACCTCACTGGACGTGGCCGCAGGAGAAAAATTGATGACAAATCAAAGAGACGGATAATCCGAATGGTAACAAAAGAGCCCAGAAAGACTTCTAAAGAGATCCAAGGTGAACTTCATGCTCAAGGAACATCAGTGTCGGATCGCACCATCCGTCGTTGTTTGAGCCATGAGAGACGACCAAGGAGGACACCATTGTTGAAAACAAATCATAAAAAAGCCAGACTGGAATTTGCCAAACTACATGTTGACAAGCCACAAAGCTTCTGGGAGAATGTCCTATGGACAGATGAGACAAAAATGAAACTTTTTGCCAAGGCAAATCAGCTCTATGTTCACAGATGGAAAAATGAAGCATATGAAGAAAAGAACACTGTCCCTACTGTGAAACATGGAGGAGGCTCTGTTATGTTCTGGGGCTGCTTTGCTGCATCTGGCACAGGGTGTCTTGAATCTGTGCAGGGTACAATGAAATCTCAAGACTATCAAGGGATTCTAGAGAGAAATGTTCTGGCCAGTGTCAGAAAGCTGGGTCTCAGTCGCAGGTCATGGGTCTTGCAACAGGACAATGACCGAAAACACAGCTAAAAATACCCAAGAATGGCTAAGAGGAAAACATTGGACTATTCTAAAGTGGCCTTCTATGAGCCCTGACCTCAATCCTATTGAGCATCTTTGGAAGGAGCTGAAACATGTTGTCTGGAAAAGGCACCCTTCAAACCAGAAACAACTGGAGCAGCTTGCTCATGAGGAGTGGGCCAAAATACCTGCAGAGAGGTGCAGAAGTCTCATTGACAGTTACACGAATCGTTTGATTGCAGTGATTGCCTCAAAAGGTTGTGCAACAAACTATTAAGTAAGGGGTACTATCATTTTTGTCCAGGCCTGTTCCATGAGTTTTTGAGTTTTCATTTTTTTAAATAATTCTGTTGAAGCATGGTTGAAAAGCAATGTCTGACTTTCATTGGTTAACATTCATAGAATTCTTATTTATTATGACTTTTGTCAGATTAAAGTTATTTCTGTGACCATTGTGAGTTTTTCTTTCATTGACCGAAGGGTACCAACAATTTTGTCCACGTGTGTATATATAATTCGTATTTAAATTTAAATATATCACTCACACAAGGCCACAATGCTAACCAATAAGCCACCATGCTGCCTTTTTTCTTTTTTCAAATAAATACATTAATCGGCTCTAGCATATTGAACTGCTGGTTCATTACGCCTATTCCCAACTACAGAAGTACATAGACCTGCAAATCACTATAACTTGTTCATCTATGCATAAAACACACTCCCACATCTCCTCCACAGTTTTGTGAGAGCTGTCGTGCTGACCGAGCCTTCTGCTCCTCCCTCGTTATATTAGCAGGTGGCCATATCACCCACATGACATGTGAACAAGAGCCACAAGGTTCCAAAATGCCATATGACTTCATAGACAGGACAGTCTATCTCTCTTTACTGCAGCCATGGAACAGGTGCTTCAGCTGAGTGTACATTGGACATCACGCCACACACAACAGACAGTATCAGAAAAATCTGTAACTGCAACGACACGGGTCCCACGAGAGTCGGAGCCACGCAAAAATATTCTGCACTGTTCAGAACAAGCAGATCTGCGGGCTGCTACCCCACGGAGTTCTGAACAGGCAGAAGCGCGGGCATTTATACACGTGGTTGCCAGGCAACGCTGCCACAAGGCAATCAGTCTGGATACGCTGCACCTGGCAGCGTGTCTATTTAAGGGTCCGCACTTCGCGCAATCATTAGGTAGCACCGGTACGGTATAAGGGCCAAAGATGAAGAAAAGAAAACGCGCGCATAAAATGCAAGAGAGAAAAAGTCTCCTTAAGACACCAGAGAGAGTGAGAGAAAGAGAGAGTGACACGCATCGGCTCAGCGTGCAAAGCGCAAACACACAAACTCACTCATATAAATCCTCGGTAAGGGCCTAGGCCCCGAGAGGATTTAAGATTTTATTTTTAGTTTCCAGAGCCCCGTCCGGTCTCGCGTAGACGGCAGAGCTCTGTTTATTTTGTGTCTTCAGTTTTATTTTGTTTCCTTTTTAGTTCGTTAATTAATAATCCCACGCTATCTCCAAACAGAAAGGTCTTCCTGTGCGTATCATAAGCACTCTCACAACCTCCTGGTTCATTGAACACCTGGTTAGTGTTAGTGTAACACTATAAAAATAAATTTTAAAAAGTGTACCTACAAAAGCTTCCTAGGCCTTGCATAGAACTTTTCTGAAAAAGTATGTATAGAAATGTTTGTAAAATGTTTGTATATGATATTATAAAGCTGTTATCTTATAAAAGCTGTTACCATTATCTTTACATGAAAGACAGAAATAGGCCTCAGTTATCATTATGGTCAACTGAATGTTGCCAGAAATCGAGTGACATCCTTGTTTTGCATGTAATCAGTGTATTATTGCTATCATCATTTAAGGCACCTTTAAAAAAAAGTTGTAGAACATATAACTTTTTCTGTTATGGTGTAAATGCCACATATTAACGCATATATACAGTATTTACCACTTTAAATATACCCTCTGTTAACCCATGTATTTGCGTAGTGAACTGGCAATGTCGTGAGTGTATTTGTTCACATAAATGCCTATAGATTATGCATGTTACCAGAGGATTCCAGCACATGGCACCTCTTCCAACTTAATCCTTGGTCTTTCAGCTGCTCCTATCAAGGGGTCACCACAGCACACCATCTGATCCCAAATTTAACCCAGGCCTTCTGCATGGCAGGCAATAAACCTACAACTGAGCCACCAATTCCCAAAAGTTAGCCGGAATATTTTTTATAAAATATTTATAAAATTCTTTTCAATGTGTTATGTATCCTTTAAATAAAGTGTTGAATAATGCATCTGTCTGTCTGTCTCTTGGGTCCAGTCTGGTCAGTCACTGTCACCATGCTCACGCTGACTTACAAACACCTGCAAGACCTTTAGAACACACGTCCATAGTTACAGCTGACAATGCAGAAAGAAAGGCACTAAGCCCCAGGCTACACTGACATACGGCTGAAATATGGCCATGTACTCACTGTCTGAGTCATGAGAAACATCGTTAAATTCTCAGCTTGTAGTGTTGTGCTCAGAATTGGAGGTCTGGCTATCAGAAACCTTTTGACTGAATAAACTATAACTTAGTAATCACAATTCACTAAAAGCAATCAGTTGCCAGTGCATTAGGTATTAATACAGTGTTGTACACTTATTGTCTATAGGTGACATCAGGTAACATTTCTGCACAGCGTACTTGTGTAAAACTTGCAGGCCAATCATCTCAAATTTTTACTGCTCAAAATGTTTGCATTTTGTAAAAAATTTACAACAAACTAATGGCATAGTGAAAACCAGTTTACATCAGGCAAAAGGCACAGTACTGAAACATGAGTTAAAACATATAATGCATCTTTTACATTTAATGCAATCAAACCTACATCTAAAACTGATTTAAAAACACTTCACATGTAGGCAGTTGCTTAATCTGTAACTAATTTCATGATGAGGAAAGAGGAAATATGTACTAAATAAAACCAGGATAATTCTCATTATCTGTACAATTAAATTGATTTAAGTGTGACATGCTCATGCAGTTTGGGCGGATGTTAGAAAATAATGTAAATGATGAGCCAATCATTTAAGACATCTATTGCCGTATTAATAATTATGGTATGTGCCAGTTTTGTGACAATCAAAGTGATTAGAACCAGTATAAAGTAAAAAAATATATATATAACATTTTATGTTTTAAAATCTGTGAGCACTGTTAACATCGTCTCTATTCACAGGATTTTATTTGTTGCCTTGATATCTCTGAACACAGTTTGTGTTTGATACCCCTACTAAAGGTACGCATTTCAGTACATTAACTGACTGTAGTGCTTAACTGATTCATCTCAAGCTTTGATGTTCATGCTCTATGCTGTCCATCACTTCAAAGTTACCAGAACAGGATCACCAGAACAGATATTTCTTTGTTACCTACTGTAGCTGATTATCAGATTATATCATTCTTTAGGCCAGCCTGTTACTGAGGGTGCAGCAGGGTTTCAAAATCTATTAACTGTGTCTATCCAGGATATTCGATTGACTGTGATGGCACACGCTGCACTGTTGAACATGCTTTGATTCTTAGGATCCTCCTCTATTCGTTTTGACCTTTTTTTTCCAGGGTGCAGCACTTATTTTCTATTACGTATTTTCTATTCTATTCCACAGAATCGGACAACAACAAATATGTGCAAACCACTCCTTTTCATTTTAACTGCACGTTTAATTGTTGGCTGGTCATCACATATTTCTCAGATGGTTTCATTTCAGAAGCGATCTTGAAGAGAGGCATCCAAGTTTTGGCATAGGTATCTCATTTGACAGACCTCAAGTTCGTACCTTGTTATATTCTAGCCATCCTTATAGACTTGCATATTTAAGCAATATCGCATAAGAGGGAGTGAGTGCTGTTGTGTTAAATATCAGCACAGCTATGATGCAGTAGTAGGCATGAGAGCACAGCCAAGGGCCCAACATACCACAGTGTGTTAAAATTCAACACAACAGTCTGACCTCTAGTGTTTTATTGCTTTTATAGACCAGTTCTAAAGACACCATTTATTATCAAAACATTATGATTTTTAATCAGTTATTTTGCTTCGCCAGCACATATTCTTCCCGTGACTGGTTGAGTAGGCGGCCAACAGTTAGCAACCAACAGTTGCTGTAATTAATATAGTCTTGAAAGTATTTCTAAACTCTTACTTGTACTATTCAGCCAAAGATTTACTTCATATTTCCACATACTCCACTTACAGTACTATTTAATATTAGCTCATTTACAGGGTTCAGGGATTGTTCTGCAAATACAGTAGCATTAAATGAAAAGCTAGTGCACTAGGGTGTACAACCTCTTGTTCCACACACAAAGTAGTGCCCTTGAGCAGGGCTTAGAGATGGATTTGTGATTTATCCCTGTCTTAGAAGACATTTAATTTTGTGGCTAGCGTTATTCATAAACAAAAAATAAAAACACATGAACAGTACAGATGCAATTCGGGAAAATTAAAACCAGTTTTTAATGAGAAAAAGTGTCGTTTATGTAACGACGCGGGTCTCACGAGGGGCAGAACCGTGTGAAAATGCTTTGTACTGTTCAGAACGGGCAGATCCGCAGGCTGCTACCACGTGGAGTTCTGAACAGGCAAAGGCGGGGCCATTTATAGACACGTGGTTGCCAGGCAATGCCGCAATCAGCGTGAACGCGCTTCACCTGGTGGCATGTTTATTTAAGGGTCCTGATACCTAGGCACTTCGTGCAAATATTAGGTAGCACCGGTAAGGTATCAGGGCCGAAGACAAGACCAAAGAAAAGAAAGAAAGAAAGAAAAAAGACAGACAGATAGACAGACAAAGCTGTCAAAAGACGGAGGCAAAGCCCCAGCCTCTGTCTGTATAAAACCCCGGCGAGAGAGAGAGTGAAAGAAAGAGAGAGCGGCACGCATCAGTTCAGCACAAAAACACAAATCACTCTCTCTCCCATAAATCCTCGGTAAGGGCATAGGCCCAGAGAGGATAAAAGTTTTTACTTGAGTTTCCAGAGCTCCGTCCGTTCTCGCGTAGACAGCAGAGCTCTTTTTATTTTGTGTTTTCAGTTTCCTTTTGTTTCTTTTTAAGTACAGTGGAACCCCGGATTACGAGTAACGTGGTTTACGAGCAAATATTTTTAATACATTTTTAATCGGAAACTGAGCAAGTGTTAGTTTGCAAGCGCCGAGTATCATGTATCACATATGCGACTCTTATTTTGACACCGAGCGTCACTCTCTCACCTTTTCACCCCTATCCGGTAGAGGATTCGCTGCCGGTTAATGCTGGTGAGTGGCGGCGCTCCGCCTCTTTAATTATGCCTCTGGTGTTGTCCGTGGTGCTGAACCTGCGTCTTTTCCCTTTTTTACTGGACGAGGTTAAGGCTGTTCCGGTACCGTGCGCGTTGGCTATGAGCCCGTCGCCACAGCGCGTAATTTGACACCGACACACACACACACACACACACGCACAGACGCTCTCTCGCCTTTTCACCCCCTCCCCGGCTTCACAAACACACAGAAACTCTGCTCTGTCATGATTCTTTTCAAAGGTAAGGTGCTGGTTCATTTGATTTGTTTTTGTTTTTTTTTACTTTACAGCAGTGATTCCTTCAGTATGCGTTCACTCCAGTGTCAGAGAGATTTCTTTTTTTCCTGTTAAAACGGTGTTTCCGCTGTGTGTGTGTGTGTTTGTTGTGAAACTTAAAAAGTGATTCCGTTAATATGCGCTCATGCCAGTCTCAGAGAGATTTCTTTTTTTCCTGTTAAAACGGTGTTTCCGTTGTGTGTGTGTGTGTGTGTGTGTGTGTGTGTGTTTGTTGTGAAACTTAAAAAGCGAGGTGGGGAGAGGGAGGAGGTGTTACTGTGTAAAACGAGGCGAGGGAAGGTGCTAATTTCACACACACACACACACACACACACGCACACACACACACACACACACATGGCGCCTGCGCGCACCAACGGAAACACCTATCTGTCGGGATTTATTTGTACTTTTTTTTAAAGGTAAAGTGCAGGTTAATTTGTTTTATTTTCATTTTATAGATTGTATTAATTATTTTTATGTATTTATTATTTGGGGCTGTGGAACGAATAATTTGAGTTTTCATTATTTCTTATGGGAAATGATGATTTGGTTTATAAGTGTTTTGGAACACGAGCCCACTTCCGGAACGAATTATGCTCATAATCCAAGGTTCCACTGTACCTAATTAATAATCCCACGCCATCTCCAAACGGGAAGGTCTTCCCATGCGCATCACAAGCACTCTCACAACCTCCTATTTTGTTGACCCCCTCTAAAGACCTGCGTCAGGGCTTTTATCATTAAAATCATCTCGTGGTGCGACTCTCCATACCGCGCCACGTAACAGAATGATCGCACCATCAGAAGAGTCCGCAGGCTTGGAGAGAGTGCAAGAAATAGTCGAGGGTCAAGCGAGAGTGTTCGATAAGCATGAGGAAGCCCTGGCTGTTTTCATTTCTGAGATACGTGGGATTAATAAGCGCCTCGAGCAAGTTTTTGGGCAGCTCGAGGCACGCACCACTTCCGGGTTTCCATCTGGCCTCGAGTCGATTCCGGAGTCGACTCGCGCCGCTGGATCAGTGGCTCAACTCCCCCATCTGGTGGCCGAAACTTGATTACCACCTCCACAACCGTATGCAGACGAACCAGAGTATACAAAAACACAAAGCCCCGAGAGGATAAAAGTTTTTTGCTTTAGTTTCCAGAGCCCTTTCCATTCTCGCGTAGATGGCAGAGCTCTGTTTATTTTGTGTTTTCAGTTGTTTTTTGTTTTCCTTTGTTTAAGTTCCTAATTAATAGTCCCACGCCATCTCCAAACGGGAAGGTCTTCCCGTGCGTATCACAAGCACTCTCACAACCTCCTATTTCGTTGACCCCCTCTAAAGCCCTGCTTCAGGGCTCTTATCATTAAAATCATCTCGTGGTGCGGCTCTCCATACCGTGCCACGTAACAGTTTAAAAAGAGAATAATAGAATAATCTAATAGAATAATGTAATCAGCTGTGTTTTCTTGCTGGATTTGAATGTGTGATTTGGCAGGCAGCTGCTTTCCCCTCTTTCTAGTACTGCAGACCACCTTACTTTCACCCATTAACCCCATCAAACATTTACGATTAATGACTATTAAAACACCTTTGACTCGGAGTGATGCATATAGTTACATATCTCAGTACTGTTGTGCTCTATATCTGCACTCTGGGAATCCCACACGTCAGAATACTCAGTTAGTATTAACCATGGCATAATAATTTATATAATGTGATCTTAATGATGATTATTTATAAGTAATATTGGATATGACATGTTTTAGTATAAACTTTTCATTGACTTGACTGTTATTTTATATTTTGGTTAGATGTTTATTTCAGCATTACTATATGCCATTTGTCTACCTGCTGATAATGAGTTAAGTAAGAATGAACCTAGATTTCACCAATACTGCTGCACTTGTAAACCCTTTAAACTATCCATCTCTCACAGCACTTAGTCTGTACACCCTGCTTAAAAATCGTAAAGTTCCAAAATTATAATTTTACATGTGCAAATAATTACCTAGAAATTGTATACCTGTATTTCGTTTGGGAACTTGACACTGTGCATCGCTGGAGAATGCTGAGTGAGAAACAAAAAAAAGCTCTATCTTTGTTTTTCTCATTTGTTATGTTATTCTTGTGATATTAAACCAGCACTCTTCATCTTCTATATTTTCTACCTACACTAATATGGCCAAAAGTATGTGGACACCTGACCATCATATCCATATGTTCTTTTTGGAGCATCCCATTCAACAGGCATCAATTTATCGGCCTGGTATCCCCTTTTCTGTTATGACACCCTACACTCTTTTGCAAAGGTTTTTCACTACCGTTTGTAGTGTAGTTGGGGGAAATTCCCAGAGAATTACTTTGAATGGGTAATTGACAAGGGCAATGAACCCTGGCATTCAGCTGACATTATAGTTCCAAAATGTAGAGAGTAACAAAGCAAGTCACTCCTATTGTTTTCCATATCAAACTTTGAAAAAAAAAAAAAAAAAAACATGTCATGGAGCTCATTGTCATGCTGTCCTGGTTTGGACCTCTTAATCCAGTGAAGGGAAATCGTACTGCTACAGCATACAAACACATTTTAGACAATTGTGCTACTAACTTTATAGGAAAGCCCAAATAGAATGAATGAATGAATGAATGAATGAATAACCCTTTTTATATACTTTGCCTGACCATATACATACATTTTAGATACTTTATCAAACACAGAGGTAAAACTATTCAGTACCTAAAATTGCTAGCCTCCCTCACATGATGAATATAAAATTTTGATCATGAAATGTCTGTAACGTTCATCTCCCACCGTAAGAATAGATCATTAAATATAATCGCTGCGTATATCAGCAAATACATTTATAGAGAAAAATAAATCATTTTTCAATCATGGGTCATAACATTTTGTTACCTAAAATGTTATGACCCACTGCTCCAAAATGAACACTTTTACTCGCATTTTTTAACCTTAGATTTTTTTAACAACCTGTGTAATGCATAGAGGTGTGCTTTTCTCTTACTCTTTGTGTCTCTTTTCCTCCGTTCGCTCTATCTCTCTCTCTCACTCACACACACACACACAAAGCTCATTTCTGTCCTGCAGTTTCAATTTTTTTATCTTTACATCAATTCAAATCTTACTCTGCCTTGTGTGATTTAACTCCTGCAGAGCCCTACATGAATGAATATCTTTGTTCAGATGGAGATACAGATATTTAGTTGAAATGATGTATTCCTATAACTTATAATAGGAGCTTTTGTAATAGTAATCTTTATAATAAAAAAATTTTAAAGCCATATACATGTCTTCTTCCCATTATTTCATGTAATTGCTGAGATCTTGTGACGAGATACAGTTAATAAGATGTGCAAACTCATAACTGATTTTTTTTTAAGGACCATTGATCCTGGCAGATTTTCCAGAATACTTATGAACAAACTTAACTACAAGTCAAACAACTATGGTAGATGAATATTTGTCATGTATATGAAGTTTGTGTTAGTTTTATCAGTGGATACATTTTAATTTTACACTGCATCCTACAGTACAATAAATATGTACTTTCTGTACTTTATACTTCACTATATTAGTGCATGGCATTGTCTGGAATTTGAAGCTATGTGCTGACAATTACTGTATAAATAAATGCATCATTTTCATTTCCTCTCTGGGACACTCACAGTCTGAAGAGAGAGAGAGAGAGAGAGAGAGAGAGAGAGAAACTTTTGCTATGAGTTAAAGGCTACAGTGAGCTAATACAAGCTCAGTACTTCTGATTCTTAAGTAAATTTGAAAGTGAGTACTTTTGTTCTGTATCTCAAGTAGAAATGTAAATGAAGGACTTTTTCTCTGCATTTATTTGAGTAATATTAAAATTATTAAAATCTCAATTTTTACTCAAGTACATGATTTGTGTACTTTGTCCTACACTGTACATATCTGACAGCAAAGTATAATCATGCTGACCCATTCCCTTTTCGTTGGTAGTTAATCACTTTACACAATAACTTATAAAACAAACACGCAAAAAAAATCAACAAAAGTTTAAAAGTGGGCATCATTGCATCATCAAGTCTATCCCAGGATGCTTAGAGCATGACGCAGGGTACACCCTGAACAGGATCCAATCTATTGCAGGGCACACGCACACACACACTACAGGCAATTTGGGAACGCCAATTATCCTAATCTGCATGTCTTTGAAGGAAACTGAAGTACGAAACCCAAGAACCTGGAAGTGCAATGTGACAGTGCTAACCATCAAGCGACTGTGCTGCCTGCTATCATTCACACCTAATGGAAATTTTTTTTATTAAATTAATCCATCTACTGGAATGTTTTTCAAGAAGTGGGAGAAACCAGAGAACCTGGAGGAAACTTACATGGCCAAAAAACATAAACAGAGAACATAAACAATCTCAGAATCAAACCAGGGAGACCAAATATGTGAGGCAGCTATCTCAGAATCACATCTTTTAGTAAGGATTTATAGTGTCATTTCAGCAATTATAACTTATAATTTTAATTTATAACTCGCCCACATATTTGGCAAGCAGTAATGGCAAAGAAAAAAAATTAAATAATATCTGCTTTGTTTTCAAGTAATATTGCAAATTAAATGACATCAATAATAGGTTATGAGGATAAGAATGAAAACAACAATGCTGAAACTGATAGAGCCTCTCCAATAGAGAGTATCATGGCAAACAAAACAGAGACAACAGAAAGCACCATGCAATTAGTGTTTGTAACACCTGTAATACCAGTGAAACCAGGATGCTGGGTTGTTTTTAACCCAGCTGCTGGATAAATATTGGACCAACTACATCCTGGGTTAATTTAACCCAGCAAAATGGGTTATTTATTTAACCCAGCAAGATAGGTAAAATATTCAATCCAAATGCTAGGTCATATTTAACTATAATGCTGGGTTAATTCTACCTCACAAATAGGTTATTATTATTTTTATGTTTATGGGTAAAACAGTTTAAACAGTTAAATTACTTTGATATACTGGTCTATTACAAAAAAAAACACTTCACGTTTTGCAAACCATACATATATGCAATAAACAACACCCAATTAATTGTACAAAACATAGAAAAAAATATTTATATTTATAAGATCAGCATTACGATACTATTACTGAGAAGCACTACTGTCGTGGCCAAAAGTTTTGAGAATGACACAAATATTAGTTTTCACAAAGTTTGCTGCTAAACTGCTTTTAAATTTTTGTTTCAGTTGTTTCTGTGATGTACTGAAATATAATTACAAGCACTTCATACATTTCAAAAGTTTTTATCGACAATTACATGACATTTATGCAAAGAGCCAGTATTTGCAATGTTGGCGCTTCTTTTTCAGGACCTCTGCAATTCGACTGGACATGCTGTCAATCAACTTCTGGGCCAAATCCTGACTGATAACAACCCATTCTTTCATAATCACTTCTTGGAGTTTGTCAGAATTAGTGGGTTTTTGTTTGTCCACCCGCCTCTTGAGGATTGACCACAAGTTCTCAATGGGATTAAGATCTGGGGAGTTTCCAGGCCATGGACCCAAAATTTCAACGCATTGTTCTTCACCAAACTGTTTTGGTCCCCGAGCCACTTAGTTATCACTTTTGCCTTATGGCACGGTGCTCCATCATGCTGGGAAATGCATTGTTCTTCACCAAACTGTTGTTGGATTGTTGGAAGGAGTTGCTGTTGGAGGGTGTTTTGGTACCATTCTTTATTCATGGCCGTGTTTTTGGGCAAAATTGTGAGTGAGCCCACTCCCTTGGATGAGAAGCAACCCCACACATGAATGGTCTCAGGATGCTTTACTGTTGGCATGACACAGGACTGATGGTAGCGCTCACCTTTTCTTCTCCGGACAAGCCTTTTTCCAGATGCCCCAGATGCCTCTTCATCCGAGAATATGACTTTGCCCCAGTCCTCAGCAGTCCATTCGCCATACTTTTTGCAGAAGATCAATCTGTCCCTGATGTTTTTGTTGGAGCGAAGTGGTTTCTTTGCTGCCCTTCTTGACACCAGGCCATCTTCCAAAAGTCTTCGCCTCACTGTGCATGCAGTGTTCCTGAGCAAGCTCTGCACTGGTGGCACTCCGATCCCGCAGCTGAATCCTCTTTAGGAGACGATCCTGGCGCTTGCTGGACTTTCTTGGACGCCCTGAATCCTTCTTAACAAGAATTGAACCTCTTTCCTTGAAGTTCTTGATGATCCTATAAATTGTTGATTTAGGTGCAATCTTAGTAGCCACAATATCCTTGCCTGTGAAGCCATTTTTATGCAACGCAATGATGGCTGCACGCGTTTCTTTGCAGGTCACCGTGGTTAACAATGAAAGAACAATGATTTCAAGCATCACCCTCCTTTTAACATGTCAAGTCTGCCATTCTAACCCAATCAGCCTGACATAATGATCTCCAGTCTTGTGCTCGTCAACATTCTCACCTGAGTTAACAAGATGATTACTGAAATGATCTCAGCAGGTCCTTTAATGACAGCAATGAAATGCAGTGGAAAGGTTTTTTTCGGGATCAAGTTCATTTTCATGGCAAAGAAGGACTATGCAATTCATCTGATCACTCTTCATAACATTCTGGAGTATATGCAAATTGCTATTATAAAAACTTAAGCAGCAACTTTTCCAGTTTCTAATATTTATGTAATTCTCAAAACTATTGGCCACGACTGTAATGCCTGAGAGCAGTGCTGGTCATTATCTCCCAGCATCAGGATGTAGAGGTACGGCCTTGACACTTCAGCCTGATGGAGATATTCCACGGTGTTGGTTCCAACCTTAGAAAGAAAGAAATTAAAGAAATTTTATGTTTAAAATTTTATGGAATAATCGAGATAGTTGGCTCGTATATAAATGCATATTTGTAAGAAGATTAGTGTTTTGTAACACCCCAGCTTTTTATATGTGGTTGCTAACGCTAGCAACCTAGCTAAATGCTAGCGTCATGCTGGCACTACAGTTAACAGTTTAGCTTTCGTTCATCACTTCACCATCTTCATACACCCTGCAAGCATTCTACAAAGAAAGCTAAAAAGCTCAGACATTTTTGCAGTTTCTTTCATACACAGGCGGGGTTCATTGGTTTGGCTAGTTAGCAGCCATTGTCAGATAAACTAGCATGCTATAGCACAGACCAGGCTGAAAGTTTGAGTGTAACACGGTAACAGTAATAAATGTTACATACAGTGAACAAATTCATAACATAGTCATAGGTGAGTGAAAGTGTGTATATATACAGACCTTATATTTAATGTTTACATTTCCTCTTAAAGGCATGAGGAGAAAGAAAAAAAGACACAAAGCTGACACAGCCACTGAATACAACGGTGAACTTCGGGGGAGGGGCGGTCTTGTCTGTGATGTTAGCTGTCACTAGCTAACTCAACTCCAATCCAACAAGCTGGGTTAAACAAAAATTACCCAATTGACTGTAAATAACCCAGAAAAATGACCCAACAGAGGCAACCCAGCGTTTGGGTAGTAAAAACAACCCAGCATTTTTTAGTGTGTAGAGATATTATATTAGATTTTAGGATACTGTACAATAATCCTGGTCATAATCATTGATTACAGATCAGTGACTATCCATAATTTTAATAAAAATAAATAAATAAAGGGCCAAATTCACAGAACCTAGAAAACAACAATTGGATGTAATGATGAAAATCCATGATATAAACAGGCAAAAGAGAACAAAGGCTGCTCTTCAAATGGGTGCAAACATTAACTACTGTACATGAATGGCTGAAGTGCATTGGGTGTTCTGGTGCCTTTCACTCATGGCTAGCAATAACTTTTTCAGTGATTTTATGCTTCATTAACCTTTCTGTTGGATCAGGCTGGACGTTCTAGCCTTTGGTCCTGATGGACATGCATGAGCCTTGGATGAGTATCCTGTCACCAGTTTACTCATATATTAATGAAAGCCAATTTTATTGTGTTAACGTTTTGCATTATTAATGTAATGGCTGATTGGTGTACAGCTACATGAAATTCCAGAGGAAATGTTTAACTTGGTAACATTCGTAGCATTTTTTTTTTCAATACATTCACTAACAAGAAAAAATATATGTCAAAGCCACTCTTACACACACACATACACAAAAACACAGAAAGCAATTCCTGCACACATAGGGAGGGGAAACGTCTATAACTATTCTGAACTCAGGACACATTCTGCAATAATCAGGAGATGTGAGCTTCCAAATCACCCTAATTATCTGCTAATACAGTGCAGACATTATGCAAATACTGTTAAGAGACATAATCACATTATCCTTATAATCAGGATCCAATGTCATCCAGAAGAAGGTTGTATCTCAACAAAATCTTTGCTGAATTCTATAACAGACTGCACAAGAACATGTTCTCTGGGGCTTTTCCCCACCTTGGACATTCTCTTGTGAAGCCTTACTCTTTGTTACCATTTACACAAGTTAGGAGATGTTGTAGCTTATCGTTTTCTTTGTGTATGATGCTTGAATTTTCTCATGAGTGCTTCTGTCTGGAGATTTGTTAATGGAAATGTTTGACTCTATGTCAGAAATGGTTAAGAGTGTCAAGAGTGTTAAAAAAGTGTTAAAAAAAATAAAATGTACAAATTGTTCCTGGAAATACAGTATGAAATACAGTTGCAAGTTCAAAGTTAAAGCAACAGTGGCTAAACTACTTGGACGTGGCAGAAAGAGGAACCGATCACCTGCTGCTACCAGATTCCTGGGGAGGAGAAAAACCCTTGATTGACATGCAGAGGACCTACAGAATGATTTGGTGGCAGCAGGCTCTGCACTATAAGGTGCTTACTCTGCACTATAAGGTGCATACTGAAAACTGGAAGGTCACTCCAGGATATACTCCGCTACTGACCCTAAAACACAGGAAAAGTCGGCTCCAATATGCAAAAAAGACACAGAAGTTTGCGGACACTGTCCTATGGATGCAATGACGTGGGTCTCGTGAGTGGCAGATCCACAAGAAAAGACTTTGCATTGTTCAAAACAGGCAGGTCCATAGGCGGCTATGCCACAGATTTCTGAACAGGCAGAGCCTCGGTCACCGGTTGCTAGGCAAAGCCACCACAATCAGCGCGAACGCACTGCACTGGGCAGCATGTTTATTTAAGGACCCAAATACCTGCACATGCTAGGGCAACATTAGGTAGCACCCTGTATGGTATTAGAGCCAAGACGAATGGTATTGTATGGTATTGTAGCAAGACAAAGACAAAGTCCCTGCTATATCCTTGACCCTTTCAGAAGGGGGGTGGGGGGGTGGTTGGAACTTAGAGTGGCCATCAGAGTCGTCTGACTTGAATCGAATAGAAAAATTTTAAAAACGCAGTTGCAGTATGCAAACCCAAAAATCTTACTGAAATAGAGGCCATTGCCCATGAGGAATGGGCTAAGAACCCTCAGAAACACTGGCAGAGGCTAATGTCTGGCTATATATCACATTTGAAGCTGGTCATAAGTGCTAAAGGGGGCCTTACTAAGTACAGTAGTTTATCATCAATAGGTTGAATAATTTTTATACTGTATTCATTTGAAGTAGCATTTCGTGTTACCACTAACATAACCACTTGTTATATTAGTTGTGTTGAGCTATTTAAATTGCTCTTGTTTCACTGATTTTATTACAAACCGCTGCAAGTTAGTAATTTTGGCAAAAAATAAATACATTTTCAATGGAGGGTGAATAATTTCGAGTGCAACTATAGCTTGTGTGATATAGCTTAATTGACCCTGGTCTATTCACTTGGTCTGTTTATGAGTTTTATATTGTGATTTGTTGCCATATGAAACCTAATTACACACCCAGCCCATTTCCTGTTTGTTTTGTATTTCGTTCCCATTTAAACAGGCCTTGCCAGATTGGCTTCCATTACTTGGCTTTCATTGCATGTAGCTGCATCTCTAGTTTTGTTTGTGCCTGTGAGGTCTGGTGATTTTAAGATTATGTGTTATCATATCAACCATGTTCCTGTCTAAGCCATGTTTGTGAAGAATGCATTAAATACAACAACTTTTGTAGATGTAACTTATAGATATTTGCCCCCAAAAAGTCTGTTTTGGAATTAACTGATAGCCTGTCATTAAATACCTTTTTTTCTCTTCTCTTAACGACTTATCGTGGTTGCGAGTTCCGTCCTCTCCGTTAGTAGTATTTTTATGCATAGTTTAAAAAGTCTGATTTTTACTCACCTGCCACTTTTTAAGGAACATCTGTGGACCTGCTTATTTATGCAATCTGTCAATCATGTGGTAGCAACACAGTGTATGAGAACTTTAAGATGCTTGTTAAGAGCTTCTGTCAATGTTTACATCAAATAACACAAAAAAATAGGTACATGTTTACTTTTACTGTGCCACATTTTTTTATTATCCATTTTTTATTATTATCCGATTAAAATATTTTTTGTTCTTTTCGTATTTTATCATACATGGCAAATGGGCAGGTTTGAGTATTTCTGAAGCTCCCAGTCCAAAAAAGAAAGAGGGAAAAAAAAACAGTACAGTACCTGGCTGTTCTGTTGATAGAAATGCCTTGTTCATGAAAGAGGGCAGAAGATAATGGGCAGCATGGCAGCATGACTTTACCACCATGTTCAGCAGAACAGCATTTCAGATCGCACAATATTCCGCACCTTGAGGCAGATGGGCTACAACACCAAAAGACCACATGACATTCCACATTTGTCAGCTGAGAACAGCAATCTGAGGCTACCATCTGCACAGACTCACCTAAATTAGACAGCTGAAGATTGGAAAAAGCCTGGGTGATGTTTTCTAATCTTTAACCCTACCAGACAATGTTGGATCACCCTTTTTTTTGCTAATATTTGATGTGAGTATTAATATCCATTATGGATGAATGTGTTTATCCAGGATGCTGGTGCTTTATAAGGTTATTGAGACTTTTAGCAGCAGTGTGCTTGTGTGGATGTGCGCTCCCACTGAGAAGCTCCTGACTATCTACACAGTTCATTCCTAAACAGATTGATGCCTATAATCAGCATGCTGTAATCGCTGTGATCATGCCAGCAAAAATGAATATAGTATAGTCGTTGATAAGGCTGTGCTATAAATCAAGAACCCCTGCAGAGAACACTGGAAGAGAACAGAAAATGCAGGGAACAAAAAACAAAGTAATAGCCTCAGTATTCTCAGGCAAGCCAGACATGGCTTGCCAATTTGCAGCTTTCTGGCTAATGGTGTTTCTATATCTCATTTCCTACTTTCAACTGTGGCACCTGTGATCTTTTCCCTGCCTCTGACCCCTTTCTCTGCTCACATTACACACGCATTCTTTCATATAGACAAACAAATGCATTAAGAGACCCACTTTGTGTTGATCCATTACATTTTCAGTTTATCATGTTTTTTTTAAACATTTTGTCCTTTCTTTTAATCCACCTGGACCTGTCTGTTTACGACATCCTGCTGAGGGGTACTGTGTTTGCCGGTGTTGAATAATACATGAACTGCATTCTCTCTGTCTATCGGCTTCTTTTTCTCACTTCCTCTCTCTTAGTGACACTGCGTATGTGTATGTGTTCACAGTACATTGATTCAATTCCCTATGGCAAATTTCAATATTAAGAATTCGAAGTTTGCCCCACTTTATTTTTATTTTTTATTTATATATATATATATATATATATATATATATATATATATATATATATATATATATTTTTTTTTTTTTTTTTGCATAATGCAAATTACATTTTGCTTTGTCTTCTGTTTAGTGTGATTCTATATCACAATGCACATTCTAAAAATGAGGCAGTGCTAAATGATGCTTAAACATATCTATTGGCTTATTTTTACAAACCTCATTTGTCTAGTTTTGATGAGTCTGTTGCTGGCATAAACTCGGAATCCTGTTTTTGCCTGACAGAAGTGGATCCTGATGTGGTGTTTAGCGCTTGTTACTCATCTTCCCCAAGGTTTGATGTTTTGATTTGCTTTCCTGCTCACAAACGTAGTAGATTGCTCTCATCAACAAAGCAATTCAGTCTGCAGAACCTCTACTTGCTGAATGTCTGAAATACTAAAATCAGCCCATTTTGCAGAAATCATTTTTGCCTCCAACATTATTTTTTTAAATAAACATAATGCAAATATCATAAATGACTTTAAGCTAGTAATGTATGGAAACACCAAATGTGTGAACAAAACATTTAAATGCAATACCACAAACTGGCTATAGGCTTGTTGTTATTTAGGTTTTTAATTGTACATTTTAATGTGGTATATTTATCTGATCACATCTGAGATTTAATGTTCCAAGGTAAAAATGGTATTAAATATATTTTCAAGTCATTGGAAGAGAATGTATTACTTATGATCTTAGCGATCATCTTCACAGTGATAAAACGTTACTGATTGCAGGTAATTTAGTTGCCATTTTTAAGTAGTTTTGTTCTTATCTCACCAAAACAATTAAAAGATTTCATTGCTGCGTCACTTTACCCGATGTAGGTATATTGTAGCTTTTATTACACTGTTGCCTGAAGAAATTTTCTTCCAGGCCACTACAATATCCAATGTAAATTTAAAATGCTAATCATGGCCATCCCATTACATTTCATTAAAATCATACTGCCTACAGCTGTTAGAGATTCACTATGCATAAATTTACACCGTTAAGGGGCGCTCCTAATACCCATTTAAAAAGGTCATTTGTTTTTAGCACTAAAAGGTGTCCTTGTCTTAAGTAGATTCAGCCTCAGTTACTGTTATGCATCATCCAGGCATTTTGGCAGAGCTTGCTTCCACTACTTGTCTTCTAATTTCTAAAAAAAAAAAAAAAGAAAGAAAAAAAGGTGTTTTAAGGTGTCTTATGAAAAATTAAATGTTTGACAATTTATTACTGCAGAATTATTCAAGCTTACAAGGAGAATGTATTTATCATTCTTGCAGCATGTTTTTCATTTTTCGCAAATGAAAGTTAGATCTGGTAAGTTAATACCGCAATATCAAATTAATCACCAGCATCAGTGGATAAAACCTTGTGAAAATAAAAAAAAGCATTCTTTTTGAGAAAGAACTTCATTACACTGTTTGCTCTGACTGATAACACTGAAAAAAAAATGCATTTCAATTAACTCCAAAAATCCAGATGAATGTTTATAGTTAACAAAGCAAATCTGCTAGTCAATATTTTCTAAAGAAAGTAAACACTTGGTACTGTATTTTGGACTGAACTGGCCTGACTTCATGAGAGAGATGTTTATGTTGTATCCAATCAGCAGCTACAATGAGGCAAGTGAAACCTTCCAGCCTGTGCAATCTTGTCTTTTGTAAATATTAAACTGGTTGTACAGTAGTGCCATATTAATATGGTGACTATAGAATCAATGATGGATCTGTGCAGGATCAATGAATTTAAGTGTAAATTTACTGTATATTACTAAATAGCAGGTCTGACATTTAAGAACATTTAAGCAGCTGTTTCAGTTACTTAGTGTAAAATAACTATTCACTTGAGTCCTAAAAATGAGATTAATAATTAAAGAATAATTAGAACTCTTTTTTTTTAAGTAGAAAATGTTCACATTTTTACAACCATAGTTAAATGTTATTACAACCAAGTCATAATCTCATTTTTTGTAACTCTTTGTATACTGTTCATATATTGTACTGTAGGTCTCTAAGAGTGTTCCATGTGGGAGATGTGAATTCATGTGTAAACTTGTCACAGCAATTAGGATCAATTAGCAGTGAATGTTCATTATCTTCCCTTATTTAACATTTGACATCATTAAAGCAATTTGTTTCTGTAAATTGCTTTTAAAATGCCCATTAAACACACACACATGCAATTTATCATATTGCATAAGCACAGTCACTTTTTTAAAAAAAAATTTATGTGTGTGTTGAGAGACCGCTGATCTCTGGGTCTATATCTTTATCATTCCTGTAGCTCTAGTGAAGCCTCTGCTTGCTCAACATGCCATAATTGACCATAGTGATCAATACTAATAACTAATAGACTTTGTCACCAGTTGGTAGCATGATCTAATAATAAGAGGAAGAGTTTGGAGCTTGTCCCACAAAGCCACACCCCATCCATGAGCCCTACAAGAGAGGAGGGTAATGACAGATGAGAGTAGTAATTCAAGAACTAAAGAGCACTGAGACAAGAAGGACCGGCAGATACAGAACCAGTTTCACAATCATAGGAAGGTTGAGCAGGAAATCAGGGTTCACAGAGTTCTACTAGATTAGGAGAAGGGGCAGGAGTGGCGTGTCAGGAATGTGTCTTTGAATGAAAAGTATGAGAGAGAGAGAGAGAGAGAGAGAGAGAGAGAGAGAGAGAGAGAGAACACCCAAGTGCAGGTTAACAGCATAGTTATAGCTAATTCTGCTTATAATACTTGACTTTGGGCCACTTTTGAATGACGCTTTTGAGTCATTTGAATAAAAAAAAATATATGGTTCTTGTTTTTTTTTTTTTTTTTTTTATGTTTTATTAACAGATGGTTGCTTGATAGAAAAACTGACAAGCCACTTCGTCTTTTACATTTATGGTCTCCTTTTCCCCAAATTCATTGATTGACACTATCTGCACAGCCTTGCACTAATCAGCACTGTAACCCACTTCCACAACCCCCCCATGTTATTATGGATCTACAGCGCCACTCTCCCCCTCCCTCCACTTTAGAACAATTGTGTTGTTCAAGCTCAATCTCCTCCTGTTTCCTAAGAATGCCAACAACACAGTGATCCAAGTATTGAAAAAAATATATATAAAAAGGTTTGGAAAAGGGAAAACTTTTTCATAGTGTAAGCTAGTAATACATTTTTGCAGGTAACAAAAAAAAAAAAAAAGCACAATTATCCCACATACTAATATTAGCATACATGGCTCTGATATATTTTGGTACAGTATTTCTCCTTTAATTTATAGCCTACTCTTTTATTTTCCTTCTCCCATTCTGTTAATTTGTGATAAATTAGTGTGCCTTCCTTTTTTGCCATTAGATTTTTTTTTTTGGCATAAATATATAAAATAAACACATAAATAAAAGTTTTTTTTAAGTCTTAGGAGATCTAGTTTAATATGTTATTAACAGTAATTTTAACTTTGTGGCCTTAGCATGCTTTTTCTCATGAAAGTTGGCAGCCATGGATAACAGTGTTGAGTGGATGTGGTTAAGAGCCAGTCCAAAAGAGAGAAGTGCTGTGTGGTGGTCAGATCAAAGATAATAGTGATGAGATGATGTCATGACAGGGAATCAGAATGAAAGTCCAAACACTTACATATTGAGATAATTCAAAGCGATCACACATTCTCAATATTCATGACTAAGAGCAAAAATGTCAAATCCAGTAAATCCCTCAGCCAAGTTGATTCTCATTTACTTTGAATCAAAGCGAAGGTCATAGATAGTAAATTCATCAGCAGAAGTGGAAGGTAACTGAGTACATTCACTGTGTTACTGTATGTAAGTCCATATTTCATGTATATGTACTTTACTTGAGTAGTTTTATTAGAGGAAACTTTTTACTTTTACTCTACTGCATCCTAAAACCAATATCTGTACTCCTACATAACTACATTTCTGCATGACATTGCATTGCCGAACCACAGTGGTGTGTAGTATTTGTTTTTATAGCTTTTTCTATGGAAAATGTTAGTGTGTGCGAATACATGTACTCACCGTCAATATCACGTAATCCTGTATCCAGGGTCGAGGGGGGGCCTGGAGCCTATCCTAGGAAACAGGACATGAAGCAGGGTACACCCTGGACAGGGTGCCTATCCATCTCAGGGCACACACACATACACAAACACATTTAATCACACACTATGGGCAATTTGTCTAATCTGCATGTCTTTGGACTTTGGCACGAACTTGGAGAACCTGGAGAAAAAACAAGTATGGGGAACATGCAAACTCCATGCACACAGAAGTGGGAATCTAACCTGGCCAGGACTCAAACATGGACTCTCGAGGTGCAAGGCGACAGTGCTAACCACTAAGCCACCGTACCAGCCCAAATACGTGTTATGTACTTTTAATACACAAAAAAAACAATTTCAACATAAGTACATTTGTATTTTTACTCAAGTACACATGGAAATGGAGGACTTTAATTTTTTACTTGAGTACTATTTGTCCTGTGGATGCTCTACTTTTACTCAAGTTCAGTATTTGTGTATATGCTACTTTGCTCACCCCTGACCATCAGCCATGCAAAAATCCAAAGTGAAGAATCTTGTTTACCATGAAACAAAGCAGAAGGTCAAAGGCAGTTAATCTGTGTATCCCTTGTGAAATGACAGCGTGAGAAACTAGGGTGAAGAAGTGCTGGAGCATGAAACGTATATGCAGCCCTGGGGTTCTCAGAAACTAATGGTACCCAGTATACTGTGATATCTTAACCTGATGCTTGTAGTACTTGAAAAGATTACAAAAGATTTTTAAATGCTTTTTCACTTTCTTTCAGTGTGTCAGCCAATTATTATTTAAACCATGACATTTTAAAGTGCTGCTAATTCGGCAAACCAACAGTAATTGTATTATTATTATTATTATTATTATTATTATTATTATTATTATTATAACAGAATTTTTTGTTGTAGATAATCTGAAAAGAGCAACATTGTGCAAACTCAAGTGTTCTGCCAGTCATTAACAACACACCACAGGGGCTTTATGAGTAGCAATGCTGAAAATTAACCATACGTATTGAATCAGTGAGTGCTGAGGCGTCACCTGGCGAGAGGGGGGCGGGAGGAGTGAATGGAAAAGTCAGTGGCAGTGGGGTGGTGGCGGGGTGTAGAGGTTATTGAATGAATAGAGGAGTATTGACAAACCTGTGCAGGCCTCCTGCTGTGTTTTACACTCACATTTTGACCACGAACATGATACTATTGGAGGACTGTGAATACAGGGATAATGGGAACTGTAGATTCTTGGAATTGTTCCTTTTAAATCAATGTAGATTAAATAAAAAACTACTTAAACAGATTTATAAGTGTAAGTATAAGGGCAGTCTATCATGATGATGACAAGATCAGAATCTGGTATAAGTGTCCAGCACTCAAACATGGACAGAACTACAATTCTAAACATTTTTGCTCCAACTCAGCTGATTGAACTGGCATCTGGGGGGGTTGGATGCTGAGCCTGTAGCCTTAGGCCTTTTTATTTGCTGACCCTATGTGTGGCAAGCTGCGGCACAATGGGAATTTTGGTGCCTTTCTCTCGTGGCTTTTGCGCTATGTTGTTTTGGCCGTGAGATAAGACTGGACAGGTTAACCTGTGGTCCCCACAGGTATAAATAAGCCTTGGGTGCTCATGATCCTGTCACCAGTTATACTACTACTGGCATATAATTGATAATCAATGTTATGAGGTGTCAATGTTATGGCTAATCAGTGTATTAGAACTTTCAGTTCACATACCTTTTGGTGACGTAAATGCTCTGTCTTAGATAAAGTCTGGCTGTTGTTCATGCATGGAATAAATTTTGCTACTTGAAAATGTAGCACAATTTCTGAATAGACAAATTACAGACTTAAAGTTTCATTTACCACTAAGATTTATTTGTACACCTCGCAAAGTTGAATTGTTGTGCCAAAAAGTTGTGCTGTATCAATAATTTTCTGTGAAATACACTCAGATGTTGTTAAAAAAAAAGAATGAAAATGTATTTGAACAAAATAAATTTGTGATTGGAATTACAGCCAGCACTGCTGTCAAATTGAAAAGCTCCAATAATTCACTTTACTGACGTCTATTACATGTCAGCTCTGAATAAACAAGTTTTTGTTTCATTTTTCCAGCTCTGATAATTCTGCCAACCTGCTTGTATAGTGTAATCACCCATATGGCACAGCTGTGATAAATTGCGGGTTAGGTTAGAACACACTGAAATGTTCTTTCTGCACATGAGGCTTACAGTAAATTAGACACACGAAAAAAAAAAATTTAGGACCTTGTGTGTTCATTGCTCTTATTCATATGAAATGATTATTTTTTATTATTTAATAGGATGTAAAGGTGCATTAGGAAGAAATCTTCCCCACAGCAATAGACTGAAGTGTGTGTGTGTGTGTGTGTGTGTGTGTGTGTGTGTGTGTGTGTGTGTGTGTGTGTGTGTGTGTGTGTGTGTGTGTGTGTGTGTGTGAGAGAGAGAGAGAGAGAGAGAGCGATAGTGAGTGAGTGAGTAATGGTCTGTTAGACACGTGTGACTGACTTTATCACTCCTTGTCAAGAGGGTGTGGGTATATTCACAGATCTGTCTGTGAGATGTAACCCTTGCCTTTATTTAAATCTTTTGCGGATTTTGACCCCGTTTACACAATGACCACATCCACATGTCACTTTATAGGATAATTGAGCTGTATTTACAGGTGTTTCATTGTATAACATTATAAGACACAGCCAGTCAGCCCACAGAATCAGTAGCACCAGGACACCAGGATCAGGACGGCCAACACCAATCTAAACAGGCTGATTCTGTTAATGAGCAGGTCCATGAGGTGTTTCTTATTCAAATTCAAATCAAAATATTACCAGTAATACAATGACATAATTTTCTTCAAAACAATGTCCAGTATTTTGAGATTTAGGAAGGAGAGAAGACTGAGATATTTGGGAAAAGATTATATCTTTCGGCGCCTTGATATTCAGACAGTGTAGCACCTCCTTTGTACCAGTACATTAAAGGCCTCAGCTGGGTGTTGCTGCAATACCAGAGATTATTAGACAGCATGTCCTTTGGAGTTGGGAGAAACCATGCAATGTGTTTAAATCTCCCTTTGACAAACCAGAGGCTTTCTTATCCTGGCCTGAGCTTTTGGTCTTGTAACTGCTACAGAACATTTGCTTGGGGATGTCAGATAACCTTGGAGCGCCTCGTGTCTAAAAGAATTAGATGAAAGAAAAAATGATTGCACAACCATTCTTAGATCCATGAAGGTGTTCTGGAACTCCAAATAATAAAACTGCCATGCATCTGGTTTGATGTACAAACTGAGGAACATTTTACAAAAGCAGCGACCAAATTTAAAGCATGGTTCTTTTTCTATTTCTTCGATCCTAAAAGTACTGTACTTTCTAGCTACACAGATATTTCCTCTTAACTATTTATATAAGCAGCTCCTTTAAATGTGCTTAATAACAATATATCAATAAATGTAACTTACAATAAGATTTGTAGATTTAACCTTTCTTTTTAACTGTGAATAAAATGACCAACATCTGGATTCCTAAAAAAACTAACAAAAAAAGGTTTATATTAATTAAGAAATGGTAATCTTCAGCACTGTTGAATTATCTGATTGGTCAGCAGATATTGACCAATTCTCAACAAAATCAGCTCTGAAACAGACTCCATGATAAATCACAGTTTATTTTCCTATTCTAATACTCTATTCTTATAGTTATACCTATTTCACAGGGACATGCCTGTTGAACACTCCACAAAATCTAAACCACTGTAACAATCAGAGCTCAAGCTGTTTTATCATAGGAAAGCAAAATAACGTGATATAAAATAAGCACTTCGGGGGCTATGGTAGCTGTGGCTTTGCATCTGGCCACATTATACTGCCTCATAGCTTTTCTATAACAGCACACCTCCAGGTGTTTTTATGCTTTACATAATGAACTGATTTTATTCTAAATTTAGTCACATAACAGCCTAGTTGCTTCGACCCATTTCTTTATTTAGTAGCTCATAGTATTGAATTGAATGAAATCTGTCTCGTTTGATTGCTGTGTTCTCTCTCTCACAGCTATTGAAGGTGTTCTGTTAAAAGATGATAGACCTGATATTGTTACTTTTACTGTTTAAACGAAAATGAATGAGTGGGGACAGCAGGTTTAAGTGTTCCCATGTGAGATGAGATAAGATTTTCAGAGCCTTAATGATTCTGTTTTGTCCTTTGCCTGTGACTGAGTGTGTTCATTAGACTGACTGCCCCAAAAGAGGAATCTAGCATATGAACACATAAACCACACACATACACAGCAAAGATGTCCAGTGATCTTTTGGGGGAAATATGGAGGTGCTTTTAATAAATAAAACAGCCAAATCAGTAGGGGAAGCTCAGGTGAAGTTCAGGTGAAGTTCTGGATCAGTGACCTTGATAGTCATGAGACACTACTGGGCCCCTGAGCAAAACCCATACCCTGAAGTGTTCACTTTTGGTTTGGATTGATTTCAACCTCACTTTAAATTAGATCATATTAGATTAAAAATGAATAACTCTAGGGCAGTTACTTTAAGTAAATATTTTCCACATTCCCAGTAATGTGGCAACAGCACAGTGCATACAATTCTGCAGGAATAAGTCAAGATCATTATTTACTGTCAACATTAGAATTGAGAAAATGTTTGATCCCTGTGAGTTTAACCAGTCTACTTCTTGGTACCACTGAGAGAGAGAGAGAGAGAGAGAGAGAGAGAGAGAGAATTATGCTGTTGGAAGTAAATAGTCTGTTAGTCAGTGGTGGTTCAGAGAGTTCAGGCTCTGGGATGACCACTGTGGGCAATGAGCAATTTAGCCCAACTGTTTAAATGTATTTCCAGCCACTGAGATTCAGTGCCACTGCCAGGCCTGGGTCGCGGTGTTGTGGCAGATCATGCAGATCAAATAATCCAATGTGGCGGACCATAGAATAAAGAGATAAAACCAAAGAAAATAAAAAATATATTCCATCGAAGCTTTCCATCAAAATGTGATTTGATTTATTTCATACCAAACTTAATTTTAGTAAGTTTCTAATTACTTAATTGGGTAGCATATGTGTAATCAATTCACATCATATTAATGCAACTCAATTACATTATGAAGTCTCACAAAGATGTTAGCAATGGCAGGAAATCTAATCGCGGAATTAAATTAACAATGCTCCATGATAATTTGGCCATTGCAGAACACAACCCGAGTTTGATCCTGAGAGTGCCGAGTCTGATTTTCCTTAGGGCTTTAAAAATACATGATACATAATAGTGTGAATGTATCTCAATTCAATCACATGGAATGCATGCACATATGTGAACTACATTAATTCAGTTACTTTTTTTCATTGTATTGGATAATAGGAAATGATTTTTCTATTAGATGTTTAACAACATTAAATATTATATAGCAGCGATTAAAAGGTATGTGTGTCAATAATTGATGTTACATATAGTATATAAATGCACAGTCACTGTGTGTTTTATTGTCACTTAATTAATAAGAATGCTAAGTGTTAAGCTGCTTCATCTGCTAATCTTTGGTGCTTTCACATAACGTAGAGTCTTAACTTATGGCCATGCATCCCTCTTACAGTATATGTCTGCCTCAAATCTCATATTTTGACAAAATGCTATACAAATCACACTCTACCATTCTATTCAAACCAAATTACAGGTTTATGAATCATGAAATTTGAATTCACAGTCTTCACTGCACCAACTGCCAATTTTAAAATTGAAAAGCATAAATAACATACTACCAGATCTGAAAGGCAATTTACAGGAAGCGGTCACCCCTGACGACCGCTTCACTTCTAGTGCACAGTGCGGGCTGTCAGGGACAAGTGCAGACAGGGCAACCTTCCACACGTCACTTTTCTAATACATCATCCAGGTCTTTACAGGAAGCACACCGTGTAACACAATACGCTGTGATTTTGTTTTGTTATTTAGTGTGAGCACATGAACTGCATTAAAAGTTGGCTAATGTTGTACAGTATACACTGTAATGGAAGTATGAGATTTCAGCTGCAATTTTATTTCAATTGTAAATGCAATTCTCTGTAACAAATCTCGTCTAGTTAATAATCATGCCGGTTTAAACTCATCTACGTAGAACAATAGCTTAAAGCTATGCTAGTTAGACAACTGTCCTGAACAAAGGTTTGCTTACTATCAGCATCTAGCATTATACAATTTGTGATGATGGGCCTACAGCTAGCGCCTCTTACCATGTTCCATGCCAGACAGGGAAAACGAGGCCAAGAAATCGCTTCAGCACCACAACCAGCTCCACTGCCTTGTTCAAGACGGGTGGGGGCCTCTATAGTGACTTTCACATTATGAAATCTAGGGTCACTCTACATAATTTAAAACTTATGATTAACAGAATAACTCATATATTTTAGCACACACACACAGACACACACAGACACACACACACACACACACACACACACACACACACACACACACACACACACACACACAGAGTCATAAAAACGTTTTTTTTATTATAATAATAAAATGAAATAAAAAAGTCATGTTACAGAAAAAAAAATCACAATTTGTTAAGTACTGAAGATTTTTAGTACTTACTGAAGTTGAAAACCATTATAAAACAGCTTTACCTAAGACTGTTAAAAGCACTGACAGTAAAGACTCCTATAATGTCAAATAAACATTAACTTATAGAATATCAGTAATTATGTTTTTTAATGCAGTGTTTATGGACCATCCACAATACAAGTTATTTTGAGTGAGTACAGAATTATTGTAAAATGTCTTGCCTTGCACATCCAGGATCCGAGTGCGATTCCTGCTTCTGTTCTGTGTGCATGGAGTATAAGTGTTCTCCTCATGCTTGGTGGGTTTTCTCTAGTTTCCTCCCACAGTCCAAAGACATGCAGGTTAGGTTAATTGTTGTTCCCAAATTGCACGTTGTTTGTTTGTGTGTGTGTGCCCTGCGATTAATTGGCACCCCGTCCACCGTGTACTCCGCCTCGTGCCCTAAGTCTCCTGGGATAGTCTCCAGGCCCCCAAGACCTATATAGGATAAAGTGGTATATAAGGTGAGTGAGTGAGTGATAAGACAGTAGTGTCCTTTAATAGAACCACTCTTTTATTTTTATTGTGCACATTTTATAGATGCTTTAAGGAAAGTGGAGAATGAAAAGAATGAAGGGATGATGATGTAAAAATTACTGGCAGTTTTAATAGTGCTGCTTGGCTGCAGATGGCCTCTGGACTGTAATTCAGTAGGTCTCATTCTGAAGGTTAGGAAGCGTGAACAAGTTGCTCTAGTGGCTCTTTTGTTGCCCTGTGCACATCGTGTCTTGTGCATTACTGTTCAAAAAATTCTAAAGACTTCAATCAATGATGTCTTCATTTTTACAAACATACATTAGGCAAGATTGCTTATTACCATTTATTCCACCATGGTGATTGTGCTTATAGTAATTACAGTCATTTTAAAATTATTATAAACAAAATTAATATGTTGCAATAATTCTGTAACATATAACTAATATTATTGCAGATATAATCAGGACCACAAGAGGAAATTACTAGTAATAACTGTACATTTACCTTACACTGTGTTTTCTTTGTTCTGCATTTTCATGATCTGAGCAGCATCCATTATGTTTCATTGTAAAGTACCATATTTTGAAACTGAATCTTTGCAATAAATTCCTGATTCCAAATACAAAATTCAACCAACTACAGGGAAAACATGCAAACTTCACACACACACACACACACACACACACACAGATTGAAAGCAATATTTGAACCCTGGAGCTGGACCTTGAGGCCTTAAAGCAACAATGCAAACTACTAAGTCACTGTACAACTAGGGTTTGAATTTAAATAGGTTATAAAAGCATTGAGGTTCCTGTTAATCAGTACTAGGGAAGATGCAACATAAGAGTAAAAGTTAACCAAAATGCATATGTGGTTTTGGGATTGGTGTAGTAGCAGTTGAGGTCACATGTATCTTATGTTCAAGGAGATTAACTTAACAAGAAAATGTAACATTAGGATGTTATTCATTAGTTCAGACAAAAATTATGTTAAATCAGCAATAACAGCTACACTAGATTGCCAAAAGTATTCAATTGTCTGCCTTCACATGCATATGAACTTGAGTGACATCCAATTCATAATCTGTAGGTTTTAATACATTGTTTTTATGCAATTCCCCTTTGGGATTAATGAAGTACTCTATCTTAATATGACGTTGGTCCACCCTTTGCAGCTATAACAGCTTCAGTTCTTATGGGAAGGTTTTGACCAAGTTTTAGAAGTGTGATTATGGGAACTTTTGTCCATTTTTCCTGAAGCGTATTCGTGAGATCAGACACTAATTTGAACTCTTAATGCTTCAGTATGTCAAGACATTTTGGTCAACTTCATGCTCCCGACTTTGTGGGAACAGTTTGAGGATGGCCCCTTCCAACATGACTGTGCACCAGTGCACAAATCAAGGTCATAAAGACAGGGATGAGTGAATGTGGTGTGGAAGAACTTGACTGGAAGAACTGAATCCTAACCTCAACACTTTTGGGATGAATTAGAGAGGAGATTGCGAGCCAGGCCTTTTCTTCTTTACCTCACAAATGCCTCCCAGAAGAGTCAAAGCTGTTATAGCTGGGTGGGTCTATATCACATAAAACCTAATGGATTAAGAATTATATGTTACTTAAGTCCATGTGTATTTGAAGGCAGGCGAGTGAATACTTTTGGCAATATAGAGTCTAATCACAGCTCTGCCATATACAAGAGTTCTAAAAATTAGAGTAGAGTAGAGTAGAGTAGAGTACAGTAGAGATCAGAACAGGTAAACAGAAACACTATTTTATTCATTTTGGCAAATGCCCAACAATGTTGTTACAAGGTTATCTATAACAAAATGTTCAGTTTTAAAATTTTGAAATAATTCTGTTTTACAAGCCTTGAACTTCCATATTTTAGACAGAAACATGACACATAATCGCCGCATTTTCAATCAAATGTCATACCGTTCTAACAAGTCAATCACATTGCTTCTTTCTATCATGTGATGCCTTGAGTAATTTAAATGCATTTATTGACAACTGCAGTTAACACAGCATTAATTGAGCAGAAGTAATGTCTGTTGTATGTACGCAACCATCTGTTTCACTTCCAGATGTATTCTTTGTCTCTTTTTCTCCTGCTTTGGTGCATTTTGGAGCCATGATGCACTTAATCATACACAGAAATATGTTCAATTTGAAATTAAGCATAAGGCTAAACAACTCTAAAGATGCACAAATTTTGTGTACCAGAGATATGAGATGCATGCACCTGCATATGGAAAACTATTTGTTCCCTTGTGTATGCTTTTTTTTTCTTTCTTTCTTTTTTGGCACTTTTGTTCTGTTTTTAGGATTTCTGAACTATGTTATAATCTCATGGGACCACATTCATATATGCAGTTGGACAATTCATGACATTTAGCAATGCATACAACGCATACATGCATGACAATAAGGCAATTGTTAACAATGATAAAAAATGAAATCATAAAAATCATTTAGCAATAAGGTGAAGCTAAACCTGTTAGTGGAGGAGACCAAGGATGCTGTGGACTGACTTTTTTTGTATTGCTTATAATTCACCAATTTTCTGTATCCAATTCGCTGCCCCTATTTTCTGTCTGAATCAGTGTAAAATCACAATCAAAGCATGAGTTTGCTATATTTTTCTAATTAAAACTCATTGAGAATATCATTGATACTAAATAGCACAAACACAACTGCAGACTGATTTATCCCTTGTGACAAAACTGTGGGAGATGGAGTCATGACTTAAATAAAAATAAGTAAATAAAAAAAATAAAAATAATAAATCACACTTATATAACCAAAAGAGTTTTGGCTTAATGTTTGGGCATTTGTGCTTTTTAACACCATTTGTGATTCAAAGAAAATATGCACAAATATTTTCTATCTACTTGTAATATTGAAATCAAATAAAAGTGATCATATTAAACAGTAAAGAATCAAAAGTTTGTTTGTTTTTTTGTTTGTTAAAAGCAATTATTTCCTTCTTACCAATATTTGATTTATTGTTGTTAATTTAGATAAATATTAAGCTAAATTAATTGGATGCTAAACTGAAGTGAATGGATGTTAAACTGAGCTAATTAGCTTAGTATATTATTATATATTATTAGTATATTACTATATTACTATATTACTGTTAGGTTTATGTTGGTGTCATCTAACATTTCCCCTAGACAGTGTTAAATTTCCCAGACATCCTTGTTCCCCCTTCTTCCTCATTCCTTACATAATAATACTTCCTATGATGCAGATGTCTCCAAATGTCTACATCTCCCTCTCTTTGTTTCCCTGGATTTCAGCAAAACATGTTAAATGGCTTATAATCATTGATGTAGTGAATGTACGTGATACTGGACATTTGACGCAGAGCTAAAAAAAATTCGAGGTGTGGTGGACCCATCAAGCGGTTCATCCCTCAATTTTCAACCTAACAATGCCATATAGGCATTGGCTGAAGGAGAGAAGAAGAGCACTTTGAGAGTGTCATTGGAATTTAACTTAATAGGAATGTAAATGTAATTAGTAACTTAGTAATAGTATTCTTAGTATTATATAAAAGTAAATACACTAAAGCAATACTTATGCAAAGTAATAAAGTACAATTACTTAATTAAGTTGGCAGCACGGTGGGTTAGTGGTTAACATTGTCACCTTGCACCACTGGGGTCTGGGTTCAATTCTCTCAAGGTTTATGTGCATGGAGTTTGTATGGAGTTCATGCTCGGTGGGTTTCCTCTGAGTACTCCAGTTTCCTCCCACAGTCCAAAGACACACATTCCCAAATTACCCATAGTTTGAGAATGTTGACCGGAGGTCCCACCACAGTCATAAAATGGGAATAAATACAATAGTATCATCTCTGGTCTCCATGGCCCTTACAGTAGCTACCTACAGAGTTTCCTGGGTGGATGAATGGATGGATGGATTTAATTGAGTTACCCCTGGTTACTGATAGTTTTCTGGGTCTCCTCTCAGTTTCCGGAATCCTGTGGCACCTTTTGTGTGTAAATTAAAAAGGCCTGATGGCTTTTCATTCCTAGCATTCCTATAGCACAGAGACATAGTGTTCTTTTTCCTTTTGGGAAAGATTTTATAGCGTGTGTTGTTCCACCTGAGTTTTTTGTAATGAAATGTTATATTTGTGCTTTGACAGAATTCCATTACTCTTTGTATTCAAAATGTGGGACTAATTAGAGACGCACAGTTAACCTTATCTACCCACTTTTTAATATATATATATATATTTAATTCTTACTATTATTATTTGTAATGATTTAATTAGTATGTTTATTTCTTTTTTTTTTGTCTGTATGTTTTTTACTTGGTGTTTTTTCCCTAATAAATAAAAAAGAATAATGCTTTAATTCAGTCAGAAGTGTGATTAGAATTCATTTATAATCCTTTATTTAATTATTCTTCATAATAGATGCTTTATTATTATTATTATTATTATTATTATGTTCCTATCTGTTCATCTTTGTGTATAATTATTGTGCAACAGCAGTTTCCCGTTACCTCCAATGCGTGGATTCTTCTCATTTGCCCAAATCAATGTTACTTAGAAACGGCTGAGTCGAGAGTTATAGGAAATGTAGTTTTCCTTCTCATTCGCGAAATATGGAAGAAAACCGGACTAAGAGACTTTTAACTGCACTTCCCAGAATGCACTGCCGTGTCAGCGTTGTAGCATGTGATTGTCGCTTTTCCTGGATGCAACGGCGGATGAATGTATAAACCCCTCAGTTTACTTAATCCGTGTTCTTTTTGTTTTAGCTGTTTGCTTCAACTGTAATGGTTTTAAACATGAGAGTGTGTGGGTTGTTTTTGAGCTTTTGCCTCAGTGTGGGGGTAATGGCGACGGGGAAATACTCTCGAGAAGTGAATGAGCAAAAGGACTCGAATGACGGGAAAAACGCCGTGGAATTCCGTATCGCTAAACTCAACCAGGTTTGGGAGAAAGCGAACAGGGTGAGTGGTAGTAAATACTTTTTCTTTAAGGTTTATTATCAGTATACACAGTAGTGTATAAACAAATATGCATGTCGTTCCTGAATACATGTAGTGTGCCATTACAGTAAAGCTCTAGCTACAGTATCTAGAGCTCATGAGTAGAGTGGAGTCTGGGAACCACTATGGAGCATCTGTGTCTGAAGTCTCTGTGGGTGTGTTTCATGTTTTTTGTTCATTAAAATAATAAATCTTCATAGGTTTAACTTATAAATAAAGTGTTTTATTATTATTATTATTGTTATTATTGATGTTGGTATAACTTTGCCTTGTTATGTTTTGTCTGTAAAGAGTATAGTGTGTGTGTGTGTAGAGAGAGCATCCTAGTTGTTGTTCATCCTATAGGGATGTGGCAAAAGTTTCAGAGCTGCACAATTTGTTTTTAAAAAATCACATTGGGATTATTTTGACTGAAATATGTAACTATTAAATGTACTATTTTGTATGCAAATGTATTTATCTAAGATAACATCAAATAATGGCACAAATTATCTCATAAGGATGTTTGCCAGTATTTATTTAACTCCTCAAACTGTTGATAGCCTCTATGTAAACTTCAAGCTATGCATATTATGCCTGAAATAAATTGCAGCCTTTTGCAATTAAATAATTGCACAGGTTCACATTGCGATTTAGATTTTTGCAATTAATTGTGCAGCTCTAGTTTGAATGCTCAAAAGCTTGCAAATATGTTAAAAAAGGGTGATTTGATGATCTGAAATTAAATATGTTTTTTTTTTTCTTTTCGTTCATGATTAGGAAAAACAAAACAAACTGTTTGGCCGTACATTAAGGTTTATTTAAACGTTAACACAATTTTCTAATTTCTTCTGCACAACAAGAAAACAGCTTTAATGATGAGTTTTCTATTTGTAGAGCAGCATTTCTTAAAAACAGAAGAAGGGAGAAAATGTGATGAAGATTAGAACTATGACCAAATAGTCCTTTCTTTTGTTGTGAAACATCAGATAAAAAAAGTAGATGAACACCAAGAATTACAGTGTTCAGCAGCAGTCAGGCTACTCTGATTACAAGCCATGGCATAAGTGCCAATGAATAGGCCATGGCTACATCCCCACATACTGTATTTTGTATAATAATTCTGTATTTTACAGTTAAGTGTTCCTGACTATCTTCCTTTTCCGCCTACAGATGCAGCTTCCCCCAAGGCGGCTGTCTGAGCTCCACAGTGACTTGAAGATTCAGGAGAAAGATGAGCTTCAGTGGAAGAAGTTAAAGGCAGAGGGAATGGATGAGGACGGCGAGAGAGAGGCCAAGCTCAGACGCAACTTTAACAGTGAGACCAAACAGATTTAATGTTTTCAGGCATTTTTTTTTTCTTAGGAAGTGAAGTAGTGAAACTAATCTGTGAATTGGCAAGCCTCTGTCTTGTAAACTGGTACTACTGCAAATCTGGAAAAAAAGCCTCCTTTCTGCTAGGATTTGCATGATTAAAATTTCGTCAATTCTAAGGATATAATGTCTTCAATAAATAAAACTACTTCATTAATTTAAGAATATTTGCATTCATAGTTATCCTGGCCAAGTACGGATTGGATGGTAAGAAGGACAACCGTGCCTTGGACAGTAACAACCTGAAAGACCATGACACGAAACTGGGAGAAATTTTCGAAGACCCCAGACTTGACAAACTGTGGAACAAAGTGAGCTATGTTCTTCTAAAGCATGCTCTCTTGAGTTTATGTTTACAGTAGATCAGGTTTTTCTCCAAAGAATGTACTGTAGGAAAATTTTATGTTGCATGCTATCTATTCATTTCTAGGCCAAGACTTCAGGAAAGTTCTCTGAGGAGGAGCTGCAGAGCCTGCGCAAAGAGTTTGAGCATCACAAGGACAAGATCCATGAGTACAACATTGTGATGGATACAGTGAGCCGCACTGAGGGTGAGCTGAGCACTTGACAAAAAGCTTTAAAAGCAAGTACACCAATTTCCATAAATAGTAACAATAAAAAATAACAATGAAATATCTCGTATTTTTATAATTTATGACCTTAAACTTAATAATTTGGCTTTCGTTTATAACTCTTTTAATAAGTTTTTAACTTTTAACTTCTCATCGCTCACATATATTTAAACTAGTAATGGGAGCTAGTGACTTTTCAATAATCGGTCATCAATTTGAGTAATACAACTGATGACAGACTAATAATTGATTTACTATAACTACATCCAGAGTACATTACACATGCATTCATCAACTAGGATTACTTGTATAAGCACCTACTACAGATATTTAGTGTAATTATTTATTATTGGTATTATATTAACATTACACACACTAAAAAGCTGTTTGTGTTAAACCTTGGATTCTGTTCCGGAAGTTTGCTTGTATATCAAAGCACTCATATCAAAGCAAATTTCCTCATAAGAAATAATGGAAACTCTGATGATTCATTCCACAAGCCAGAAATATTCATATAAAAATAATTAATACAAAATATGTAAAACGTACAATTAAAACAAATTAACCTATACTTTACCTTTATAAAGACTTGTAGCTAAAGTAAGATGAGAGAGGAAAGGAGGAGCTACTGTGTCGTATGATTTTCACACACATGTGCCCTCGCACAAGCACACACTAACGGAAACACTGCTCTTTTGGGAAACTTCTTTAACAAGGAACTTTTCTAATGACGCGCGTACACACATTAACAGAATCACTACTTCAATCCAGTGTTCCCCTGTATACGGTATACGGCAAAATGTACAGTAATGAAACCCGCACATCTCGGACATGCATGTGCATTTTCAACGGGGCAAAGCTCCAGACACAGGTGTTGCCTGTAATGAAAAGGAAGTTGTGTTGTGCAGTTGTTTTGGGAAATGGGTCTCTCGACAGGAGGAAAAAGTATTAATAGTGAATGGCAGAACACATTCCTTCCCATACCCATCCAATTCCCCCAATCTACCACTACCTGATGCCTACTTGTGGGGAATGTTAAAGTAGAGTGTGTTCAGCTGTTCAGATCCGTCAAGAACTGTGCCTGCATTACACGAGCAAATCGTCTGCAACAACCTTTGTTCCGGGAATCCAGGCTGAGAATCTGCGTGACCTATATGAAAACTGTCTACAGCGAGGCGGTGCACACACATGTCGAACACATTATACACACTGGTAAATCAACATGCTAATAGTGTGTTTCCTTTAGGAGAAATAAACTCACAGATGACAACAAGGTAATATCTGTTCATTTCAGTACTGTATATTTTGGTGCATACTGTACATTTGTCATTGTAGACCAAATAGTTTTTACCATTATACACATGCTCCTTGTGACAGATTTTGCATATCACACTTCATGTTAAGATTTCCTTTGTTGGTGGTTTTAAGCACTCCCACACCTAGGAGCACCATTTTTTCCAGGAAAATTGTATAACAGGTCATCCAGCATTTTACACAGATCTGCTGTGAACATTTGCATTATATGTCTTGGGCTTATGCTTCTTTTTGCTACACAGCAGTAGTCCAGGTACACAGAAAAAAACATAGGAATTAGGAATTTCTAATGATTAGAATCGAATGTCATGCACAGGAAATCAACTGAACATTGACTAAAATCAGTGATCGCCCCATCAATCATCTAAACCCATTCAAAACATAAGAGTGACAACACTGCCTGTGTTATACACTAGCCAAAAATGCTTTTTGTGTTCTTGCGTTTAAGTTTGTCAAAGAGCACAAACACAAAGAGCTTTATGTCATGGTCAATTCTCAGGAATCAACTCAGTTATTTTAATATGTTGTCTATATGGACTGTGAAAATAAGCACCTCCGTACACAAAGGATAGCTCATAGGGGTAAATAAATAACAGTGAACATTGTCAGTTCAACTAGTGTAAAGTGACCCAGTTGCTGTTTAAACATGGGGATGTGACAAGACTACTCTTGTCTTTGTGTTTGGTATAAGAATTTTTCCATCAGGGTACTCTGCTATGAGCTATTGCTGAAAAATGCACAGCTTTTTTCCTCTTTCAGTAAAAATGGCAGATAAGTCAAATGACGTGCACTTAGAATGATTTATGATTATGGAGGTGTTTTAATTAAGTGACCCTTTAAGGCCACCCCCACTTCCCCATCTCACATCTCTGATCTCTTGTTTCTAAATGAATTTAATTTCGTTGTCAAATAGGTTTTTGAAAATATTGATTGTTTAGCTTTGGAGTAATCCTTTGATGTTGAACAGCAATGTATCTTCCACACAGACCTGGCACTTGCATCCACCACTCAACAGTCAATCATTACTTTCAAGGAGCCTGTAGAAGCCCTGTTTATTCTCTTGACTGAGGCTCCTTTAAGTAGCTACCGAGTGACTTTCATGTAAGCTCAATAGAAAGAAATGGAAAGTAAATTTGTGTTATATAATATTATTATTATTATTATATTTATTTTACAAATAGTTACATACATTTACCAATACTGAGTTAACTCTTCACACGGCACTTCTCAACATCAGTCTACATTGGCTGAACTGTGGATCATGTTTCATTGCTTTCACACAAAATGCACTGGGGAAAAAAACGGTGCTTGAAATTCATAAATTCATTTCTCACTCAATCTCAACCTCCAGAAAATTCTTTTGCATACAGAGCCAGCCAAAAAAAAAAAGAGTATACACTCTTCAGCAGCAATAAAATCACACTATCACACCAATGGATTTTCCTGTAACAGCATTTTCCTAAAGGTTTTGTTCCATATACAGTAAGGAATTTTAAGTAGCTTTACATAATTGTTATTTTGCCTCTTTCTTTCTCTGTCAGAAATCCATAAGAATGTGATCTCTACAATGGAGGGAGAAGAAAAAAAGTCCAGTCTCCATGAGAAACATACCGACCTAAAACAGAGGATGAGGGACCTAAACCAAGGCTTTGAGCGACTGCGTAAAATCACACATGAAGGCTTTGACAGCGACAATGGTACTTTTCTTAACATTATATAATTCTTTTGTACAATTAAACCACTCTCTCTACTTCTTTTCAATGAACCAACATTAGCGTGCATGTCGTTTTACTATTTTGGCATTTATGTTTTTTATTCTCTTTTTGTGATCCTGTAGAGTTTAAGGAGCCTAGGGTCATAGAGCTGTGGGAAATGGCCAGACGATCAAATCTTACTGAAGATGAGCTTGACTCTCTTAAGGTAACATGTTTCTCAGGACACAAAAACTTACACCCTATGAGGTTCGTATCAGTGCCAAGACTTCTAGGAAGATCTCTGGAGAAAATTAATCATGTGTTTAAACAGTATGAACTCCTAGTATATACATTTTTGTGAACATTTTCTTTTAAATATGAGAATATTCAGCACTGGAGGTTGGGCTGTTTCAGACATCTATTTAAGTAAGAATGCTCATGGTTAAGTAAAATTTAAAGTTAACACCACAATCAGTCAACTATGTAATTTACTAAAATGTGATCAAATCAAGTTACTCATCAATTATTAGGGGATTAAACACTGTAGTTCCATGAACTCTATTGTTTTTAATAAAGGCAATAGTCAGAGCCGTGAAATCTCCCCAGCACAAACGCATAAAAAAGCAGTTAACTGCTTAAATGACCAAATTGAGCCATGGGGTAACTTTAGCACCTCTCTTCATTGCAGTCTGTTATTAAATTGATAATCATGTTGTCCAGTAAACTCCTACAAGACTGGTCAGGTGTCATGGTCTTGATTTTTTATTGTTTTGACATAGAGACATAGAGGCATGCATTTAAATAGGGACATAGAGACTGCGCAGAATATTGAATAGTCAAGATGTTGAACATTTGTTTTTAATGTTTAGAATTTGTAAACATTGTTTATAACACTGTTTATTTCCTGAAGAAAATAAATGCCTTTTTTTGAGTCTCAGAGATGCAGAGAGGGAAAATGTTTCAAAGACGTTGAGTTAGGGGTGCTTTATGTTGAATAATATATATTTTTTATGATATAAAATGTACCTTCAATTCTACAAATAAAATCAAATGAATGCTTCGTCTAGATTTAACATAGAGATTGATCTCATAAGTGTCAATGGCTTATATTGACAATTACATTAAGTTTATATAGAGTCACTGTTGCATTTTTTTTAGACCTCTACAATTCATCCTGGCGTGCTGTTAGTTAACTTGAGGGCCACATCCTGACTCATGGCAGCCCATTCTTGCATGATCAGTGCGGCAGAGTTTGTCAGAATTTGTGGATTTTTTTGTCTACCCACAAATTCTGACGAACTCCAAGCATTGATTATGCAAGAATAGGTTACCATCAGTCAGGATGTGGCCCAGGGCGAATTCTGGGCCCCATTCTTACTGATCGCAGCCAGGTTTTTATTTGTCTACCTTTTAAGGATTGACAAGTTCTTAATAGAATTAAGGTCTGGGGAGTTTCCTGATCATAGACCCAGAAGATGGACTTCATTGTTTTTGTCCCCTCGAGCCACTTGGTTATACTTTTTTCCTTATAGCAAGGTGATCCAGGCATTGTTCATCACTAAACTGTTCTTTGATGGTTAGAAGAAGTTGCTCTCTGAGGTTGTTTTTGTGCAGTGCCATTCTTTATTCATGGCTGTATTCTTAGTTACAGTTGTGAGTGAGCCCACACCCTTGGCTGAGAAGCAACCCCACAGAGGAATGGTTTTAGGATCCTTCACTGTCATCAATACATGACAAATGGCTTTTTTGCTGCCCTAGTATGAAAGTAAATGCTACTATACAAGAACAGTTTGGTGATACACAGAGCCTTCTCTTTTTTTTTTTTGATGGAGCACCTTGTTCAAGGTGCAAATTTTGCATCCAGGGCCAGGAAACCTCCCAGACCTTCATCCCTTTAAGAAGAGGGATGTAGGTCCCTCTTCAAGAGGCGGGTGGGCAAAATCCTGACAAACTCCACGCATTGATTATGCAAGAATGGGTTGCTATCATTCAGTATCAGGGCCAGAAGTTGATTGACAGCATGCCAGGGCGAATTGCAAACGTCTTGAAAAAGAAGAGTCATTCTCAAAACTTTTCAATCCTTAGCAATTAAACAAATTCTTATGTCAGACAAATAAAGTGTTTAACAATCTAAAAATGTACAGTGGAACCTCGGATTGCGAGTAACGTGGTTTACGAGTGTTCCGCAAACCGAGCAAAGATTTTAAATAATTTTTTATTCGGAAACCGAGCAAGTATTAGTTTACGAGCGCCGAGTATCATGCTTCACACATGCGACTCTTATTTTGAGCCTCACCTCCCCCCTCCCCCCTCCCACCCTCCCCCCACGGCTTTGCAAACACAGAAACTCTGCTCGTGCGTGCGCAATTTGACACTGACACACACACACGCACAGACTCTCTCTCCCCTTTTCACCCCTCCCGGCTTCACAAAGACACAGAAACTCTGCTCTGTCGCGATTCTTTTCAAAGGTAAGGTGCTGGTAAATTTTTTTTTTTTACTTTACAGCAGTGATTCCCTTAGTATTCGCTCACGCCTGGTCAGAGAGATTTAATTTTTTTTCCTGTTAAAACGGTGTTTCCGTGTTTGTTTGTGTGTCCGTTTGTTGTGAAACTTAAGTGATTCCTTCAGTATGCGCTCGTGCCAGTCTCGCTTTTTTTCCGTTAAACCGGTGTTTCCGCTGTGTTTATGCGCTTGTTGTAAAACTTAAAAAGTGTGTCTGTTAATATACGCTCATGTCAGTCTCAGAGAGATTTTTTTTTTTTCCTGTTAAAACGGTGTTTCCGTTGTGTGTGTGTGTGTGTGTGTGTGCGTGCGTGTGTTTGTTGTGAAACTGTTGTGAAAAAGCGAGGTGGGGAGAGGGAGGAGGAATGTTACTGTGTAAAACGAGGCGAGGGACGGGGCTAATTCCACACACGCACACACACACACACACACACACACACACACACACGGCGCGTGCGCGCACCAATGGAAACACTTATCTGTCAGGATTTATTTGTACTTTTTTTAAAGGTAAAGTGCAGATTAATTTGTTTTATTTTCATTTTATAGATTGTATTAATTATTTTTATGTATTTATTTTGGGGGGCTGTGGAACGAATAATTTGAGTTTTCATTATTTCTTATGGGAAATGATGATTTGGTTTAAGAGTGTTTTGGAATACGAGCCCACTTCCGGAACGGATTATGCTCGTAATCCAAGGTTCCACTGTATTACCGTTTATAATTATTATACCTGCTATATTTAACTATTTCCTTTGTTTTGTGTAGTTAACTGCGAATCAAATATCTAAGTTCAGTATTCACGTTCACAGTGAGTTTGATCATATATGGTGGGGTCCAAAAGTCTGAGAACACTAGGAAATTCTTTTATTTTTACATTATTTTCTGATTTAATACAACAATTTTCATTAGATATTCTGTAGGAAACTTAGAGTAAAAAGTAGAATTTACAGTGTATTTCAGCATTTCTTACTTGGTAGTATTTGGTATTTGCTTTAATGGCAGTGGGCACTTGAGCTGACATGGAATCTGGAAGTTTGTGTAAAACTGTATGATCCATTTTAGGAAAAACCTCAGGAAGCAGCAAAACTCAGTAGGGAATGTGGACACATTGTGCTGGTACTGCAATAAGTAAGAAATATTGGTAGAAGAATCACTATTCTTTTTTTAAATTGCCAATGCTTGTAGATCAGTCAACCAATTTTACCACTATTACTGAAGGAAAAACATGCTTTATAAATCTGATTATATAACTGTTTTCTATATTATATCTTTTATTTATACTATCTGTGGCTGATTAAAACGGGACTAATAAATCTTGAGGTTGTACAGAATATATGATCGAATTTTAATACATGTATTTTCTGTAGTATTTCTGTCAGCTCAATTGTTAATGTCTTATTATTTAAAGCCTTGTCAGACCTTTTTAATAATGTGTTTCATATCTGCTTCAGGAGGAGCTGAAGCATTTTGAGACGAAGGTAGAGAAGCACCACCACTACCAGGAACAGCTAGAGTATTCACACCAGAAGCTGCAGCACATAGAGGCCATGGGTGATGAGGACCACATTATGAGACATAAAGAGAAATACAACACACTTGCTGAGAAAGCAAGAGAAATCGGATACAAGGTAGGAATTGTAGGGACAATTAGTTCGTGATGGTTATGATTTTTAACATCTGTACCGGTTCAGTACTGCAACATTTTTTGAATACAATGTGAAGACAGAAGCACATAACAATTGTATGTGTTTTTTTTTCCAGATGAAGAAGCATTTGCAGGATATAACCAACAAAATATCCCAAAATGGACTGCAGCACAATGAACTCTGAGCATGACCTCCTCTTGTCACCATGACAACACTGAAAATCCTTTATTTCCATATTCATTGATTATAGTGTGGGTGCAGTCATTGATTTTCTAAAGGTTTGTGAAATCATGTATTATATACAGAACATTCTCAGTTGACAGCACTGATTTATTTTAATGGCATTGCATGGTTTGCATCTGGTCCACTGTTAGTGATGGCAAACCCATTTTGATAGTTTAGGTACGAAAGCATATGTTAGACTATATGTCCAGTCATTATTATGTATCTGAACTGCTGAAGTCATTCCCACAGAGGGGTACAGATTGAACATTAGATGCAATATTTTATGCATCTGTAGCCTTCGAAGTTTTAGAAAGTTTCTTGAAATGCTCATTTCACTTTTTCATTAAATTTCACTCATTTGCTGAATTAATCTCTGTAAATAAAAGATGATTTTTCATTGAGTCTATTAACACTAAACTACGTATATAATCAGTTCACAGATTTATTTGACTGAAATGGCTTGCACATACTGAAACATTTGGGTAATTTTACACAGTTGAGCAAATGATTATTAGGGGTTTAAGATATTTTAGTAGATTTTTACTTGCAAAACCTGAGTGCCACCAGCCAGCTGGATTTCAATAATGTTTACATTTACATAACGGCATTTGCCAGTGTGCTTGTCCTCATTGCAGACTCAGTGGGAGCTGTGACAAGCACCCTGAGGATGGCTGAGTTGGATGCAGTTGATGCCATAACATGAAATACATTTTTTCTGCACTGCTCCTGTGACTTGGCTTTCAGATTGGCAGCTTTCATTACTGCCCAGCCAATTGTGTTGCATGCTTCAATTAATATAATTGAAATATATACCAGTTGATGCTTGTACACCTGTTCAAGAGTTAATGATCACTCTCTAGAGAATCCACTGCTTGGACAAAGAATTAAAAATACCATGACATCAGTCAATCCCGTCAATGGGAGAAGTACTGTTAACCATTATTAGTCTACTATGTACTTTTATTTATAATTATGTTAATGATATATTTCAGTTATAAACCTGATGATTACCTGACTACCCAAGTGTTCTAATTCATTTTAGAGTCTCTCATCTACACAGGGGACAGGGCCCTAAGTAGCTCTTAACTTCCGGATTAAACAAGAGCACAGAGCACACACCTGAGGTATGCTGACAATGGGGCATTTTACATTGTTTTTGGATGGCAATTAATTTAGATAATTAGATCCAGATGAACATATCTCAGCAATACTAATTACACTCTTGACCCAGCTTTTTGCAGTTTCAAAGCAGGGTTGATTATAAAACGTTTCAGTTTTCTCTAAAGTTCTCTCTCTCCCAAACACCATGGCTGTTTTCAAGGTGCATACACGTCTCTTCTGACTCTCTTTTTTCTCATCTGATGGACACTGGCATCAAGATACTTTACTGGAATATTTATCTCCTGTGCATTCCTTGCATTCCTCCTTGTATTTTCCAATACAATGCTCAGGCTCACAATGAAAGTGCTCACTAGTCCAAAGCACATCACATGGTTCATAGGCTAAACATTCCACAACCCCAAAATGTGGCAGATATAAGTACCCATGTGCATCCAATATGGCTCGTAAGGCGATTGCCAGTTCTCAGATATTGTCACATGCTTGTTGACTCAGACAACATTGTGATATCATGGTACAACAGATGTACTGGAAAGATTGTGAATATTATTAGAGGAGTGATATCTGTACCTGAATATGGTACCCCAGATCTGGGAGAAATTACACAGATGGCCACTTTGCCAGTTCCAATTAAACACAGTTCCAGTTATGAAACTTCATTCTACATGCCTCAGGGATGTATTGTCTGGTGTACTTCTGATTATTCTCATTGTGTGCAGCACCTAGGCCACAGAACCCTACATGTGCACCCATGATGCCCTAACAATATGGTTTCTGCTGCTGTGTGCACTGGTTGTCTCAACACTACACAAGCTTCTTCTATAAGCAGATGTGCTATTTTAGATGAATGACAGGTTTTGCTTATTTCCTGTGTCTACTTGCAATTTAAAAAAATGCCTGGGAACTGCCACTTAGAGTCTACTAGATGCTTCTCATGGCAGGAGAGCCTGCAGTGAATAAGTGAAAGTTGTTATGAGGGTAGTATTCACCGTGACCTCATTCTTGCATTATTGTATTGCCCATACATTTTCTACATACAACTCCTTATATATCTGGAACAACCACTGAAACATGCAGTAGAGCATGTCTCTCTAGGGCCCTACATGCTTAATACTGCCTGTCTCAATGTTGTGAGGCACTTATCTTGACCATAGTCCCCCAGGAATCCTGTGTAGGGTCTACTTTTTTGTGTTGCATGTCTGTAAAGTATAGGCAATACACAAGGATCCATATTCATTGTCTTGTATCAGCATCAGCATCTTCTTCCATCACCATCAAACCTTTCTCCTATTTGCAACTCCTCTGAAAAAACGTTTATGGGAATTTGACCAAAGCTTCACAGAACCTTTCTTAGGAAGCATAAATGTGTAATAGCTATTCAATTTTCTAATAGCATTACTTTTTTCCATGAACAGCATTTACAAGGCAATACATGGGTCACATCTTTTTTGTTGTTGTTCCTTGTAGATCCTCCATAAGAGGATCTTCTTCTATAACAGTTATATATATATATATATGTGTGTGAGAAATGTGAGTGGTGTGTTACGTAGTCTTTTTAACAGCATTCTTACTAGCAAGCTCTGTGAATAATAAGAGTGGTGGAGTTGCAAGCTTCAGAGATAAGCTTGTCTTGCATGCATTGGTGGACAGATGACTCTGGAATAAGCTTGTGACCTAGCTGAATCTAGGTATTCTCCCCAGGATCACATTGCCTAACTATGTGAATCAATCTATTGTCCCTCAATGTGTGTGAGTCTGCATACTTACTTGATTTGCTTGGGGGCCTTCTGGGGGTATTTGTCCCAGTCTACAGGCATCCAGTTCTCAGACCTGCTGTTGCTATGGGGGTAGATATAAAAGTTTTTATTTTCTGCCTTGTTTCTTTAAATGGAGACTTCAAATTAATAAATGTGTTGTTCCAATAGTTAAAGGTGCAGTAATTGGTTATATTATAATAGCTAGTAGGGATATTTCCTCTTGGTCTCCTAGCTGTGTTCTGTGCGAGGTCTGACAAAAGAAATGCACTCCGCACACAGCTCTGGCTCTGTAAATGGGAATTTAACATTGCTGTTCTACCCGAACGGCAAAACTCTGCTCTAGCCAATTAGCACTGGAGAAGGGAGCTTGTGCTCATGCACAGAAGGAAGGACATTTCATGTTGAGCGTCAGTCCAAGAAACACCCAAAAAATGAGTAAGAAGCTATTAGAAAAGACAAGGGCAAAGAGCCATGTCGGTATAGGATGATCTAAGGTCCATGTAACGTTTCCCAGTTTGGTTTTGGTTGTTGATCTCAAATATTAAAGTTCTCTAGAAATTATGAAATTACCAGTAAATGATCACTTTCTGAATAATGAATATCAATCATTTAATAGATTGTTTATTGCACTAAAGATAGAAATGCCAAATGAATAAATATAAAAATATACAGAATCTATTTCTCAATTATTGTACATTGAAGATTTAAATCTGTAAATGTACAAAGTTGGTCATTTGGGGGGGAAAGGCAGACTATTTACAATTTGTCAAGTACTTACATCAAAAGTATAACATCACTATAACAGTTATATATATGTACTTGTTTTATAATCTTAGCATACTTCAATAGTAAGTAGTAATGCAGTAAAATATATAAAACCACAAAATCAATGACTTTTAAAATGTCCACTTAATTTGCTGCCAGAATATCCAACACTGTATTACTGTAGTCATATCGGATTCCATAATACAAAACGGAGAGTTAAGAATCAACTGGTGATATCTTGTGTGGTGATGAAAGTCATGAGAAATGCTGGTACTTTGTTTACAAATCATGTTGGTTCACTGCATGTTTAGTTCAGCGTTCCTCTTCTCCTTTGCTCTAGTTCGTGCAGTCTCTCCTCTCTGCCCTGTGCATGCTGGGCTCCGACTCTCTGAGCCATCTCTGTCGCAGCATGGTCAATCTGAGCATATTTAGTGTTGGAAGCCCCTGAACACAGACAAACAATGACTAAAAAGTGTCAATTACATGGAATATCTTTGAGGAAGAGCTGACTGGAAAAACTAGTTTCAAAAATAGTGGTGCTACTGTATAATGCAAGAAAGCAGTGGACCACAGCCAGTTAAATAAGCCAGAAAGAATACCATAAAAAGTTGAAATACATAAGCTCTTAAACCTCTCCTATAAAATATAAAGATATTACTGGGTTACGACAGTTTCTAGAAGAGTCAACAAGCAGTGAGTTCATGCAATAAGTGCACATTGGTGTGTTTCTTTGTTTTCAGAAAGTAAATCGAGGCCCAGAATTATGACTGCAGAAAGAAGCACTAGAATTTGAGTGGGTCAAAAAGAATTACAACAAAGATTACTTTGAAAATCTAGTAACAGTAAAAAAAAATTTTAAAAATCATACATTTTAATTGGTTTAAAATGGAATAACTATCATCTGGAGCTTCTTTATTTTATTTTAGACTTAATGTACTAAGCAAATGTAATTACAAACAACAAATGTAACAATGTGTTAATAAATTATTGCAAAATAAATCCATAAAACCATTTTACTTTAGTAGAGGAACCCTCTGGGATATGTTATTACTTTTCGAAGGAATCTGTCCAATTGTTCTCCCAAAACTCCAGGTTTTCCCTAATCGGGTCTAGTCGCCCCATCACCCTGAATTCCACACACGTCCCCATAAAATTCATCAAATAGTTCAGCTGGGTCTCCCGAGTGCAATTTTCACACTGTTTTTGGTCTGATTGAAAAAGGAGATATAGCATGTCCTTGAATTTCCGGCAAAAAAAATCACTCCATAGACTTTAATGGGGTTTGTACTGTGGACACTGAAAAAAAAAATTGGACCACTTTGTTAAAATTGCTATCCTGCAACCAATTTTTGAAATACATACAAGGAAACAAGTACCAAAGCTTTAGCACAGACCCGGGCATTTTAAGGCCCGGAGGCCAAATACGGACTGTCAAAGACTCTTGCTGTCCCGCGAAAGGTTGCTTGGAATTAAGAAAATAATAATTCCATAATTCATGGACTAAAACAGCAGTGCTTTTACTTTGGAACCTGTTTACTGTGTGCGTGCGTCGTTTACGTACAGGTACTCTGAAACAAGTCCGAGTGCATGTGATTAGCAACAAGTCATTGTAATGCCCTTACGAAACAAACATATATTGCAATATACTAGAATTTATATTGCAAATACATTAGGAAATATATTTCAATATATGAGAAACTTCTCCGTATATTTGCAGTATATGGATGGATAACCTATTGCTATATATTGATTCATATATTTTAAAATACATTGCTGTGCAAACAAACAAAACTGTATTACATTACTGCATGTATGTTTATTGAAACTTTTTTTTAATGAGATGATTAAGGTCCAAGCTCCGAATCATATTTTACCTAAAAAAAAAAACAACTATTATTTTGTCTTTAAGTTTATTTCACTAATAGAAATTGGTGTTCGACTAACTGAATTATATCTTATACATGCACTTAATATTTTTGATACATTTCAATCAAAATATTTAGCAATGGAGTAATTATACTGATTAGTTTAAAAAACTACAATCACCACTCATTCCAACTCAATATTCTTTATGTTTAACCACAAAAACGTAAGTAATTGAGTAAATTGCCCTGCGCAAGGGCTCATGGGAAGTCTGGTGTGACATCAGAGACAAGAAGCGAGGACACACTGCTGTGGGAACGGACAAGAAGCACCTGGAACATTCCTTACAATTCCTGGTAAGTAACATGTTACTGAAATAATGACTCTGTCTGACTGTCACAGCCGCGCTCCAGAGCTAACGATAGCTACCTAGCAACAGGCCAGTCCTGGTGTTCACTGTGATTTAGCTTGTTTGTTCCAACCACCAAACTGCTCAGCTAAAGCGCGGTTAATACAGATACTTAAAATCTGGTGTAAAAGGAGAGATTTAGTCGTTTAACACCGAGCAGCGTGCTTTCCTCCGGGTCTCTCGCTGTAGGCGGCCGCGGTTGTGACCGCCGCAATATTTGAATTTCTCCCGCCAAGTGCGGTGTTTTTGCGCAGCCTACCGCTACTGTGGCGAGGATATAAAGCTAGCATGTTCAGATAATTAACGCGTTTGTAACGGCCCCCCTCACACACACTGAACCGCGAGTCTGTGAGTTTCACTCCGACCCTTTAAGGAGGAAACGCAGACCAAAGCGAGTTTAATCAGCAGAGATGAGGTGCAGTGTTTAGGTACCTGGCAGTGTTTTATCCGTTACTCCATGTGATTAAACACGATTAAACACTGAGCGCGCTGTTGTAGGAAACTGTTTGAAAAAACTTAAATGCATCAACTTTTAATTGGGAGAAATTAACATAAAATTAAAATATTGAAGTGAAATATGTTATGTATGTTGTGATATGTAAGTAAAAGAAACTAAAACTGATTTTCAATTGTTATATTTTTTTTGTGTGAAACATGTATATTTTCAATATCTCTTTCACAGCACCAACACACTAAAGAAGAGAAGTTGAATCGAGATGAAACAGGAGGTAAATGTCAACCATTTTAATGTTTTAAACAGAAGTATTAAACATGCAACCACTGAATCAAAGCTAGAAATGAAAACGCTTTAAATATTTAATTTTATCTAGAATATACTGGATTTTCCTTTAACTAAAGTAAAAAAAAAATTGTTGATTGTAATGTGTAAATGAAGTTGTGTATCATTTTTATACAAGGGACACAGACAAGTACAAGGGACGTTCAAGTCAAAGAGGGACCTTTGATTATGTAGAATAACAGAACACACTTTATAACTATATATTTTTCTCTATATATGAGGTTGTGCATTGTTCTGCAAGAGCAAAATGCCTTTGGGGATCATAGCAGTCCGTTTTTCGTAAAACCATTCCACTGGAATATTCCACTGGAATATTCACCGGAATGACTGTAATGGGCTCTGTAAAATCAAATCGTTTTTTGCGTCTTTGTTTCACAGAATTTTCATCACAAGTCCTGCTTTGACTTGAACATCACTCGTAGATCAGTATGATTTTATTAGTCCAAAAAGTATGTATTTGAACAGAAGTACTATTTTACCAGTCTGCTAGGCTTTACAGTAATAGTCACACTTGTACTTACTTGTACACTATTGTTCCTTTTTAGGTGCCAGCTTATGGGATGGCAGTGTGAGCTCTGCACATTTGTTAAATCATCAAAAGGAACTTCCATGATTATGGAGTGAAGCATGGTACCACTGGTCATGGATATTTAGTGTCCTGTCTTCATTTAGACTGTCATTGCTTCTTTAAGACCTGAGAAGGTCTGCACACACATTTGTATGGATCCCACAGTTTGCAGGAAACTGAAGTGTGAAGGTGTGCAATGTTTCAGATTTCAAATGTGACTCATTAGATTTTAATACAAAAGTCTACTTTCCAGATGTTAACTGTAATACTTGTGGCAGAAGACTGTTTACTAATAAGATCAATTCAGCTCATTGTTAATGATCTTGTTACCTGTCATTTGCAAAGTAAACCAAGTTTTAGTGACATGAGTTTAGACTTCATGAAGGACAGTTGTCCTTTTGGAAATATTTAATTTATTTTTAAAGTGGTTTTGTTCATTTATAGTTGTTTCCATGTTACTATATCATGTTTTAAAAAATAAACCTTCTTCAGTTAATGAAGAAACTATATTGATGTACTATTCAATACATTATTATTTTATTTCATGTTTACCATGTATACAATATATAATATGAATGATATGATTTAATATAAATCAATATATTTTCCAAAATATTTAAGACATATGTTCCCATATAAATCTGACTATATTATCTTTTACAATGAGTTATATTATCTCATATAATTTTACATATATATTTCCATATATTTACAATACATTTTCCAATATATAATCTCATTTAATGTGGGACATAATTCAATATATATAACAATATATTAAACAGTATAACAATGTATTTATTCAATATATGAAAATGGCAATAATAGGATGTATGAAAATATATTAAAATATTACAATTTCATATATTTATGATATATATATATAGTATATTATAGAATAGATCATAACATATATTACTATGTACTATTCACAATATATGAATACACATAATATATTGAGAAATATATATTTTTGTTGCATAAGGGTGGTATCCCTTGCCTAAAAAGAAAGGTGGACGCTGAAGGCTGTGGTTTCAAGAAAATATGGACTGCTAAATATTTATTTACTGTCGGGGGTAAACCCGTGTGTTTAGTTTGTGGTGAGCAGGTCGCCGTGTTTATGGAGTACAATGTGAGTTGGCATTATGAGACGAAGCATCCAGCCCTCTACAATATTTTCTGCTTCTCATTTGGCCCCTGGGGAAAAATAATTGCCCACCCCTTCTTTAGCACCTAAGCTGTATACTTTAGTAAAATTATCACAAGAGTGCCACTGGCTTTGAAGTTTATGCTAAACACACTGTCTGTTCATTGACTTTCCTGTTCAGGAGGGAGGGTCGGCTGCAGCAAGTGGCCCAAGCCACACCTCCTCGACTCTCTCATACACTTTCTCACACACACTATCACAGTTAGTATTATTGAGCTGGATGATTAAGACACTTTAAATGTTTCATATTTTTCCTTGCTTAATTCCAAGGTGTATTGTGTCTTGCATATTTATTCACCCTCTTGGGTCTTTCCACTTTCTTGCATTACAACCTGGAACTGAGATGGACTTAATTGGGATTTCTCCCATTCGATTTTCACAGTGGCCAATATGTAAAAGTGTAAAGAGACATGTGTTGTTCGTGTAAGTATTTGACCTCTGGGTTAATACTTAAAAGAACCAAGCTACAAATAAGCCTCCTGTGATATTTCTCGATAAGTAGGATCTTAATATTCAAGAAAAGTCATCCTGCAGTAACTATAATAGGGCACCATTCAGGAGGTTGGTATGATGAACAAAAATAATGGATGAATACTAATAATGAGAGCTGCGTGGTCACATGATGAACCTTGGCAGATTTCCCAGAAAGACAAGCTATGTCACGATATTAAGGTCAGGAAACAGGTTTGTGTAAAAAAAAAAAAACGAGGGAAAATGTGGTTTAGATGCTTCCAAACACAACTTGAATATTGGCAATGATAATGCCATAATCTATCCCAATATGCTGTATAATATACGCTGTATCATCATATCCAACTACTGTAGTGAAAAAATAAAATAGTGAAGCTCACCTCTAACAGTGTGGCCAGTCTCCTGGACATCCTGCAGGTCCAGCTCCATGTAGTTTAGCTGTCTTTTAGAAATGGGACTAACAGGGATGTTGACGTAATTCACGGATTCCCCCTGAAACCGATCTGTAGGCGCTGATTCACCCGATAGAGCTAATGATTTCCCTTACACACACAAAAAACAACGCTTTAGCACTTCAAGCAAGTGAACATGCGTCAAGCATAATTTGACTGGTCTGGCTATGGGAAAGCACTTACAGCATTTACTTAAAATTCATTAATTACTTAACATGCATTGTAATATGATGAAATCTATAAAAACACACACACACACACATTTTAAAACCTCTGCACTCCCATTCCCCCCTATTACTGACTTTATTAGGTGCTCAATGTCACTTTTACATCATCCATCAAGAATGATGGTGATCTTGTTGATACCAAAAGGATTGTTCTGAGGGGAAACAGCTGCTAGGTTTTACTGAGCATGCTGGAGAATATGAGTTCTTTTGTATTTTATATATATACAGTGCTGTGAAAAAGTATTTACCCCTTCATTTTTAATTATTATTATTTTTGGCATATGTCACACAGAGATCATCAAACTAATTTTAATATTACACAAAGATAACCCGAGTAAATTAAAAATGCAATTTTTAAAGGATGATTTAATTTATTGAGGGGTTGAAAAATAAAATTGTGCAAGCCTGTGTGGCCCTATGTGAAAAAGTAATTGCCCCTAAACCTAGTAACTGGTTGTGCAGTTGGTGGCAACAACCGAAATCATGCGGTTTTGACTGGCAGAATTCTATGCAGAATTGTTTTAATTCATGCATATTGAAGGGATTTCAAGTATGAATGACCTTTTTAAGGATCTCAATCAGATTTAAGCCCGAACTAGGACAGTTCAAAAACGTATCTATTTATTTATTTATTGTTGAGCCATTTAGAAGTGGACTTGCTGGTGTGTTTCAGATCAAGTCTGCTTGATTGTCAGACATTCTCCTTCAGAATTTTCTCTCCTTAAGCCCCAGACCATCACTCTACCACCAGCAGCTTTAGACTGTTAATATGATGTTCTTTTTGTGAACTGTTGTGTTGGTTTTATGCTAGATGTAATAGGACGCACACTTTCCAAAAAGCTCAACTGGCTTTGTACATGCTTTGTAACCCTTTCCAGACTCATACATGACAATTACTTTGTTTCTCGTCTGTTCTTGTATTTCTTTAGACCAGAGCATGATATGTTTGTTTTTTTTAGATCATTTAATGTGCTTCACTTTGTCAGACAGGTTATTTTTAAGTGATTTCTTAATTCAACAGGTCTGCCAGGTATGGCAATGGAATTTAACACAGCTTTCCAAAAAATCTGGTTAATCACAGTTCTTTAATGTTTTAGCAAGCGGTGGCAATTACTTTGTCACATTGGGCCAGGTAGTTTTGGCCCGCTTTTTTTTTTTTTTTTTTTTTCATTTAAGGAATGGTATGTGTGTGTGTGTGTGTGTGTGTGTGTGTGTGTGTGTGTGTGTGTGTGTGTGTGTGTGTGTGTGTGTGTGTGTGTGTGTGTGTGTGTATTTTACCGCTCAAACGTTTGGGATCACTTGTGAATGTCTTTGTTTAGTGATTTATTTTCTACATTCTACAACAATACTGAGGATTTCAAAACTATGACATAACACATATGAAATTAGGTAATTGCTGCATGTAACAACAATAATTTCTCTTCTTGCAAGAACAGTATTGTCAGGCACCATGATAAATCTGGCTCTCATGAAGACCATCCCAGTAAAGCAAGATCAAAACCTACAGTACCTCTGCTGCAGAGGAGAAGTTCATTTAGAGTTACCAGCTTCAAAAATCACCAATTAAAAGCACCTTGGATTAGAGCCGTTATGAAGGCTTTACAGATCATGAGTAGCAGATACATCTCAACATTAACTGTTAGGAGGAGGTTATTGCATATTTTGGACGCCTTCAGCATTGCTTTTCAACATGTAGAAAGAAATAAAAATGACAAATGACCATAGAGTTAGAAAGTGATCCCAAACTTTTGCCCGGTAGTGTATAAACACTGTATATACACACTTACATATATATCTACATACAGTATATACCCTCACATACACACGCACGCACTCACTAATCAGCCATAACATTAATAATGATGATCAATTATTTTCCAGTAGACTGGTAACAGGACCATGGGAGCCCACAGCTAATTTAGGCCTGTGGGGAGCAAAGGCTAACCCATCCAGTCCAATCCCCCAGAAAAGCTAATGTTGCTAACCACAAATTGCTGAAAAAAATTAACGTGAGCTATGATAGAAAGGTATCAGAACATTCACAGCTTGCTCGGTATGGGGCTTAGCAGGCAAAGAGATCAAGGTTGTTGATCTAGCCTCTAATTCCCCAGATCTGCATGGAAAATCCACCCTGAATGGCTGTTAATATTTATAACAAAGGGTAGCATTTTTTTTTTAATTTTCAAAGACAACGTGGTCTCTTTTTATTAAATGATGTACAATGCTGTTGAACTACCTGCAGACAGTGGTACCAGTAGGGGTATTAAGCCCTTTCTTTTTACATGAAGAGAGCAATGCAGAAGTGCTTTAATCCTTTAATCTTATTCTCACCTCAACAGCTCAGCTTCCAAGCTTCAATTTACATGCTAATACCACTGTCACTACTGGTATCTGCTATATCTTAGTATTAATGGTAGATCAATGTTTAAGATGCGGAACTACTGATTGTAAGGTCAAGAGTTTAAATCCCAGCACTGCTAACCTCCCCCTGCTGGGCCACACACTCACAACTGTCTGTGGAATCTGCGAGGCAGAATACAAACTGGTTGTACATTTACATGTTGCCTGACTGCGTACAATAATCAACTCTCTCATAAGGAAGCTCACATTCCGGTTAGTGATCTGTAAAAGCTGACCTTTTGTTCTGTTAATGAACAGAAGTTCTTAAACTACCAAGCAACTCTTGCAATTTACCAGACAAGGATGAGTGCCTGAAAAGCCTCAGAGAGCTCGTGGGAGATGTAGCCACCGCTGACGAACGTCCTGATGAGAAGGAATTACAGGGCAGCCATTTCAGTCATGGTTATCTAAGAGCAGGAGACACTATAAGGTCTGAAACAATTATGCACTCACCCTCAATCTCCCAAAAGCTCTTCTGCGCACTTTGGCTGCTTATCATGTCAAATCTGTTTAACTGCTCGCCCTGTGAAGATAAGTCACATGCTCAAGAAATGATAAAGTCTCTAATCCAAATTCTTATGCCTTCTATGACGGGTTAACTTCATTGTAATGTTCTCCTCGAGCCTGTAGCCAGTCTTTACTTGACCAATAATCCCTAAAGTCATGGTACATTTTCATTTATGACCTCCACGTAGAAAAGCAAATTAGTTTGGATTTATGTGGTGTGGACTTGTGTGCAACAGCTTGTACGAAACGGAAAAGACCTAATGGTGTAAAGAAGCACTGTTAGAGCTAATTTCTTAACAGTCCAGAGTCTAGATTCATGCAAATCGTGAATGATCTTGATACATGAGCTTCCCATGTGTTTTTGTGTATCTACGTGTGTGTGTATATAATAGTTTCCTCATATTTATTATGCCATCAGTAACCTTGCTCAGCCCTAACAGCTTTGCTCAGCCTTTCCATCTAATATTAATCCTAATCCCATTACTTTAATCCTAACATTGACTTGTCATTATCCTAGCCCCAATAATCTCAGGCTATAACCAAAAAGACGAATACTGAAATGACCAAAACATTTCGTTTACCTCTGTGCAGAGGCCCATACTCACACACTCAGGACCTCCACATTCTGCAGCGCCGCTCATTTCAGGCCTTGATTTTTCTAAAAAATAATCATAATGTGTATATTTATACCCAATAACAACCTAAAGCCATAATAAGACATATTTCTGCAGAAATAAGAAAAAAACCTACCTAGTCCAGCAGTTACATGTGAGGAACGGTTGTGTGTAGAAGTCAATGGTATCTGCAAAGAGTAATATCACATGATTTTAAACAGTCTCTAATTATAGTACATTTTTACAGTCGTGTGTGGGAGAAAGAACAGGAATTCAATTTGCATATTATATGTGTAGATTATTAGATGCTTGCACTGTTGAGTGATCAATTCTGCTTCGTATAAAGGTCGTCATCCTTTAACTGACTCGTCGTCTAGGTCACTTCATCCTGTACACAGGGTAATGGGGACTAGAGCCTAGAGCCCAGGAGACTTGGGGTACGAGGCGGGGTACACCATGGACAGGGTCCCAATCCATCACACTCATACGCTCATTCACACACTGCAGGCCAGTTAGTCTAATTTGGATGGACAGTATTTGGACTGTCGGAGGAAACTGGAATACTTGAGGGAAACCCACCAAGCAACAGGAAAACTCCATGCACACAGACCCCGAGGTGGGCATTGAACCCATATTCTTGAGGCAGTGCTAACAACTAAGCCATTGTATAACATTTTCTTTTTTTATGACAGCAGCTATTTCAGTAGTGCCACAGTACTAACAGTTACTGGAGGTGTGAAAGGGGCTATAATCATATCTGTTCATGGGCAGTGACAATGGTATTCTTGTACCTGATGAGAGGTACTGTACAGTGCGGACACATACTATTACTGCTTGCATGCACAATTATAGCAGGTCAACCGGAACAAATGAAAACCTTGACAGTCCAGTAAAGCAACGAGTAGCCAAATGTCAATAAGATCCGCATTCTTATCTCAATTAAGCATGACAAATCTTGAAGGGTATCAAGAAGTGAGAAATCAATGCTACACTATCTTTTTGCTATCTTTTGCGTCCAGGCTTATCCACAGTCAGCCAGCGTGCCTGCATATTTTTATTCCAACCGAGCAGGAGCAAGTAAACGTTTCCCTCAGCATAACGTAACACCTGTTGTCAATTTATGGAGGGGAAAAAGTTGAGCTGTTTGTGAGACACAAGTTCACTTCTGAAGCTAATTAATGTGCACACAGACCATTTTGAAGCCGGCGAAGAAAAACAGGATGGCAACAGATTTGAATTCACACGGCAGGTTTGTTTTGCTGCACCTCCTGATGGGAGTAAAAGCAGGTGCTACGAGCTTGAGTGTGAAGTTTTAAGATGCAAGCGAAGACTAAAGTACATGAGTAAAAATGAATAAATAAATACATAAAGGGCTGGCTAGAGAAACGCTTCTTTCTCTGCACTCGCTCTGCAATGTGCAATATGCAAAAGAGAAAATGCTAAAGTTTAACTGAAAAACAAAATAATATCATACATCATACAGTTTATGAATATTATATAGACAAATTATGTAATTTAATAAACAATGTTCTTTAATATTTTATGTCTGCAAGATATTTTAATATTACATGGTTATCTTTAACCATGTTATTTTCTTTTAGTTAAGTGTTAGGGATTTTGCATTAGTTATTTAATGAAAAAAAAGTGTAATTTTATTCATAAGAATAGGCCGTGCTTAGTCCATTATGAACTGACTTGTGTATCAGATCTATTCTTTAATTACAAGGGTTTAATTTGGAGCTCGGTTTGTACTTGTAATGAAATTTCATGTGACGCAGGCATGAACTTAATGGTATCCAAGCACTAATAGAACACTGGGATAAGTGCATTAATGTCCCAGTTTGATTTGACTTAATGCCCAAAGGCAATAACATTTTCAGGACTTTGGTTGAAGAAGCAGTTAAGGAAAATGCATTGATAAGTAAATGGTGGCACGGTGGTGTAGTGGTTAGCATGTGGTGTAGT